>PVIR01018102.1:0-33865 GCA_004026965.1 Petromus typicus
GTTATTAAAAGCTGCCTATAAATAAACAACACTATTTCTGATCTTTAAAGTGTGGAAAAGGATTATATCAAAATAAGTGTGCCTCTCATGAAAGAGAGGAGCCAGTTTTATAAAACAAAACCCGAAGCATCTTGGTCACAACTGTCAACTACCAGCCAGAGACAAATTTTATTTTTTTAATACTTGCCTGAAACTTTTTGTATTACAAAAAGTTAACAGTGAATCTGATGAAGATTTATAAAGCTGTAAATACTCCAATATAGTCTCTTCTATGTCAAACATTTAAAATGGCCAGAACCAAACTATATATTAAACAACATAAATAAGACCGTAAATAAATAAATGAAGAAAATAAAATCGTACGGTAGGACTACACACATTTCAATAAACATTTTCATGGTCAGACTACGAAGCTGAAAATTGCTGACCTTCTTTTAACTCTACATTAAATAAACGTCTGTCTTTCACATTTAACCTCAACAAGGATGAATGGTATTCCTTTCCCGGGTTTTCCTCGGTCATACAACAGAACTAACCGGGCAGCCGTGACGGACTGTCCTCGATCGATCACGAGGCTGACTTCTGTTCAAAGCAGTGTCACATCCAGTTTTATTTTCAAAGAAATTTGTAGATAGGTGGTGAAACATTTAGAAAAAAAGTTCAAATTTTAGGCTCAGAAACTGCTTACTTTGACTCTGATTCTGATAAAATACACTTTCTGGTTTATGCATAAGTTTTAAGAAGATAAAAATTATTGCAAATGAAGCTTCAAGCAAAAGGAACAGGTCTTTCGTTAAGAGTTCTATTCCTTTACAATGTCTTTATTTCTAAAGAAATTGGTTTAGTTTGCTGTATACAATGGCCAGCTCCAAACTGCATTTTCCAGTACACCATCGAGTAATAAGTATGGTTTATATGGCCTAGATTCTAAGTACGTTACACCTCAGTATTTATGTGGGCAAAGCTACTATACAGAGACTTGGCCTTCTAAAGACATGCCTACATGGGCAAACTAAAATTTCAAGTTGGAGGACCTGAAACGTCTGTCAGCTTCTATCTCTGAACACATTCATTCAGTTTTTTCTTTCTTCATCTTCTTCTTTAACATAATTCCCTCAGCCTACTATTCTTTCAAATTGACAGTACTCCCAGGCACCGTTTCCTCTGCTTCCCAACAGCTTAACGTCAGTTATCGACAGAATCCTCTAAACCAAATTCTTTGAACGGAGAGCTGCAAGATCATTTCCAGTAAAAGACAGATAGAAATTTGTTTGACAAACTTTTTTTTTTGGCAACTTTGATTCACTTAAGACTCGGCCTTTCCTCTGTTGATGCGTCACCACATGCGCGCGGTTGTCTCCCTCCGTCCCGCCGGTTCTTAGAACCAGGGCCACACGGGGCTCTCGCGGCATCGCATCCCTCAGGCCCAGGAGGAAGCCGGTGGGGGCCGGAGACTCGCACCGAAGCCCCTGCACACTCGGGCAGCGGAAGCAGCAGCTGCTCCCCGTCGTGTCTCCGGATAACTATGTTCTCTCTGCCCTCACCCTCGCTCGACCCGCGGGTCACAGCTCTTTAGTGTAGCCACGGTCCCGCCCCTTCGTGTGCATGTGCTTACACTGTTGTACTCAGTCGGCCATGTTTGTTTTCTCTAAATAATCATTTTAAGGAAAAAGGTGTTCTAACGTAGGTAAGGGGTGAGCAGAGCCCCGCTGCAGGCAGCCCTGGGGCTGTGCCTCTGAGTCTATCCCCGGCCCCAGCTTCCAAGAGAACGGCTGCTCTTCCTTCAGGGATGCCCCGCAGCCCTCGGCCCGAGCCAAGACCAACTCGACCCAGCCAAGTCCAACGAAGGCCGAGCCCTCTGTATGAAGTCGGGCCTGCGGGCGGTGCGCACACACTCAAGTGTGACATTTGTGCACCAGGTTACCGCATTTTGGATATCTGATCTTTTTCTTCTTTAAAAATATAGGACATTACATAAAAGGTACTTCGCAAATTGAATTGACATCTGGTGGAAGATCTAGTGTGAACTAAAGTCCTGTAAGAGCAGTTATGTTACAAAAACAAAACAAAACAAACAAAAACGAAGGAAACGTTCGGGCTTTGCCTCCCTAGGAGTGCACAGGTGAGAAGCAGCGTGTCCTGCTCTGGGGTCACACGTCATCCGCCGGCAGGGAAGGGATGCTGACCTTCGCTCGCGTGAAGTAGGCCATCTTCTCCCTGCGGGGGAGTGAAAAAGCAGCTGAGAACACTGCGACCATTAGCACAGTCCCACTGATGCCAGCAGCGTCCCCATGCCAGGGAGGGCATCTTTCTCAGGCGGATCCCCATCCAGAGTCCAGGCAGCCCTGGTACGTGAAGAGGACTGCTACTGCGGTTCTCGTAAGTCACCTGCAGACCAGGTTGGGGAGCTGCCTTTGAGGGCTTCCAAAACAGGACCAGCTTGTCCACAAGGGATTTGTGTGGCTATTTCTACACCAGGTGGCAGAAGACTCAAAAGGGTCAAAAATCTCCACAGAACTTTCCAGCAATCCCAGAGACAAGGTCATGATGTCAGGGAAATTCTTTAAATCAGCACCATGCTGACGCCCAGCCCCCTCTCCCCCCAGTGACAGGACTCCGGCGCAGAGGGAGGAGGCATGGAGCACCTTAAAGGGAAAGACTGCCTGCACCCCACAGCTGGGATGAGAAGTCAGCAAAAGGAAGATGCTCGGAAGGACGGGACAGAATGGTTGTCATATCTGGAGAGTGCTAGAAAAACTAAGATTTTATAGCTACCAAAGAGGAGAAGAGTCCACCTATATTCTCACAGAACCACAGTGTACCCAGCATTCAGTCAACACATAGGAACCAAGGCTATATTCTAGAAACGACTCTGGAAGAGGATGTTCTGGGGACTAAGGAAAGGCAGAGGAAGAAAGGAAAAGTGAGGAAGCTGACAATCCTGGGACATCGTTTGATTAGTTCAAATCCACAGGAGACAAGAGAGTCTGGGCAGGACATTGGGGAGGCCTTCAGGTGCTCTTAAAGTGTTTAACAGTGCCTGCATTCCGTGTCAGTGCCTACATCTGAGATGGTACAAACTCGGTTTCTAACTTCTCTGGAAAAATCAGAAGGCTGGGAAGTCCAGGTTCCTTGTCTCAGAGAAAGCAAGCGGCTAGGGGGCAGTTGCACCTTCCTGCCAGTACAGTGACCCACACCCTGCCCCTCCCGCGTCTCTCACCATCCGCCAGGTGCCAGTAACAACGCACAGCCCTCACGGCGCCACCTTCCTTGCAGGACAAAGTGTCCCATCCTGGTGCATCATGCTCGTTCTTATCACCTGCCTAGCAGTATGAATGAGTTTTTTAACAGAAGCCAGGAATGTTTATGCATTCTTCGCTCTGGTTTCAGTCACAACGGGGAGTTGTAAGATTTTTCACACTAGACAGTGCTGATTAATCTTGAGGTAACCCAGGGCACAGAGATTGCTGTCACAATGCCACAGTTTCAAACACTCAAGAAACAGTACTCCCCCAGCTACAGAAGTGGTGCTCTAGCAGAATGGAGGCAGAAAAAAACTAACACTACTATAAAGTGTCACATAAAAAAAATGGAGTCCTTATTCAGCATGCCTCCCTTCCTTTCCATCCATTCTGGGACTCGGCTGCCCCAGGTCAGCAGTTGCTCCAGTGCTGCCTTCTGGCCTCACCCTCCCTGGCACCAAGCGCTACCCTTCCAACTCGATCCCTGCTTGACCACACCTTACCATCTTCCCTACACTTCAAAACACTGCCCTCTCTCAGACTTCTCCCACAGAAGCCTAAAAGCTTTTAGTCTCCTCTACACAAAGCGGAAGCCAAAACTACTGAAGAAAAACCTCCCCACACAGAAACGTGTCCGTGGTCCTCCCCTTACCTGACTGCGGGTGTCTTCTCACCCCCTCGGTTGTCCTCAGTTCTTTTCTGCTCTGTTTGACGACGTCAGTCTCTGCTTCCCACCCTTCCCACCGCAGGACTGCACCCTCTCGCGGTTCTTTCCCCTCGCCAGCCAGTCCTCCTTACATCATTTTTGCTAGGTCCTCATTGGACGGTGCCCAGCAGACTTCCTTCCCCGAGCCCTCCTCCCCTTTTCTGTACTCTCTGTATTGACCAAACCTTTGCACTGAGGACCCCAGAAGACTGAAGTTCCTCTCTCACCCAGACCTTAGTCCTGCCTTTAGACTGTGACTTTGACTATCTGTGCGGCCCTCCTGGCAGATGCCAAAGCAGGGCTTGATGGGCTCATAAATCTCTCCTTTCTCTGGATTCTCAGCCTCAGGTCCTTGTGCTGCTACAAGGCAGCGCCCCTTCCTCCACTCACCTCTCACAGATTTACTTTCCCCTCTCCCCAGTTCCTCCCTGGCTCACTCTCTACACTGCCTGGAATATCTGTGCTCAGAAACTTGATTCCTATCACTGAGTGGGGTTTGGAGACCCCTCCGCCGGGTCCCTTAGCATCTGCAACCAGAGAGAAACCTTCGGCACACGGTGGACTCAGCCCTGACCGCTCGTCTCTGGCACTCCCCATGCTGTTCTTTCTGCCCGAGGCTCCAGCCAGACTCACCAGCCCTACAGACTGCAGAACTCTACGCCTGCCCTTGCCATGATGGGTGTGGAGGTTGCTTCTCTACGATGTCCCTGAGTGTCTGCAGCCCTCCGTGCACAGTCGGAGGCCCCTCCTGCTGCTCTCACAGCCCTATTTACCCAGTGTTCGCTCTTGCCACACGCTGTCACAGAGATCCACTCCAGTACCTCTGTGTTCAGAGTCTCGCACAGTGCATGGCTTGAGTGAGTAGATGACGAAACCTCAACAACCTACGGCTTTCCTGCTCTTCCACAAAGCACCCTGGGTCCTGCTAATGACAGGTGCTACTGCTTCTGGGGGTGTGGGACACTGTCTGCTTGGGAAGCCTGGCTGTCATCATGGCTGTAACTCTGCCATGATGTAATCTCAGAGAGGGTCATGTGCATGAACACTTGGGAACAGATCTGACATTTAACTCCCACTGCGCTCCCAGAGGAATTCCTGCCGAGAGAGGGAAGCCACAGGCAGGACCTGAAGGCTGTCCCCACCGGGCTGCCCACCTGAAGGACTGCACCTGCTGCGGCACCTTCCGGCTCTGCTCCCGAAGCCGGCACACATCCTTGGAGACCTGCCTCATCAGCTTCTCGGCATTCAAGTCTTGCTTCTGCTCCTCTTTTGACTGCTCAGCCTGTGAAGAAAGTAAGAGTACAAGAGACCCACAGAACACCAATTAAAGATCCCTGAAGACAAGCCTCAAGGCTTGAAGGGTGGGACGGAAGCCAGGCAGGTAGCTAGGCAGCCATCGGTGTCTTTTTCACCCATCGGGAACAATGTCTGTCCACTCACCGCACACTGAAGGGAACAGGCGTGACTTGGGGGCAAGTTTAATTGGATTGAAACAGCCTCTACATCACAATGTGTGACTACTTTTTTACATCTGGAAAATGTAAGAATCCTCAGGAAAGAAACTGCAAACTATTTCAGGTGCTGTTTCCAAGAAACACCACGGTTAATATTTCGGTGAATATGTTTTCAACCCCTTCCTCAGCTTTCCGATCCATTTTGTAGGTTGGCCACTTTAAAAATTGCTTACTGAGCTGCGCATGGTGGAGCATGCCTGTGACCCCAGAACTTTGGGAGGCTGAGGCAGTAGTTCGGGCCAAGCCTGGGCAATTTAATGGCTTAGCAAGATATTGTCTCAAAATGAAACAATATAGGTTGGAGATGGAGCTCAGGGTTAAGGCCCAGGTTGCAATCTTCAGGACCACAAAACAAAAACGGACAAAAACTTATTTATTGAGTAGAGTTTACCAAACTACCTGTGAGTACACAGCTCAAAGACCTTTACAAGTAATGTGCAGAGGATGAGATCACAGAAGAAACATCCCAGGACCTTGACCCATGCCACTCTTCTGGTCTCCGCCCTGAGTGGTCCCAGCGCTCTGACTTCCAACAGCATAGGCGGCTCTGCCTTCTTCCCACCGTGTCCTTTGTGAGTACGGAACTGCACCCATCCTTGTCAGGATCGGACTTCCTCTGCTCATTAATGGGCTTATATGAATTATATACTCCATGTAATACATGAAGTGGCATCACAAAGTTCTTACTGGTGTATAATATTCTACCACGTGACTTCAACACATTTGTGTTTCTGTGATGGATATTTGGATATTTTAATGGATAATCTTTTTGTTTATATTTTAAAAAACATAAACATGTGGGCTGGGGATTCAGCTCAGTGGTTCCAGTGTCTGTGTTGCCAGCTCAAAGGCCCGGGTTTGATCCCCCAGTAACCACATACAATACTGGGTGTGGAGACTCATGCCCAGCAGTAATCAGTACCACATACCACAGTGCCGGGAGTGGTGGCTCACGCCTGTAATCCCAGCACTCGGGAGGCAGAGGCAGGAGGATTGCTGTGATGTGAGTTGGAGGCTGAGCTCAGGGCTAGCCTGAACCACAACGCGAGACCCTGTCTCAAAAAAATGTATTTCAACATTTTATACCACTAGATCCAATCATGCTTTTAGAATAACTTTTTACTCTATAGTAATAAATGGTAATTCTGTATTTTAAGTTGCCCTTTCATTTCACTCAGTCAACCAATCGAATACTGGATAGCTGCCATCCAAGTTAGGGAGGTGTCAGTTAGGGATGAAAAGAAAAACTCTCAAGTTGCAGTATCTGAATGATAATTTTATAGCTATTTGAATGCAGGCAAGTTGTGTGCTGTAGCCTGTGCTGTGTTGTGTCTTCATTTGTAAATTGAGAATAAAATGTTGTGATGTTTAAATGAATTAATAATACATGTTAAGCATTTATAGCACTACTAAATACATCATCAAATATTATTTCAAGGTCTAGCTCTTACTGCTGTAATTTTTAGTATAAACTACGTATATACTAGGGGATAGGAAAATAGTGTAGACAAAACAGATGAAGATACTTGGGAAGAAAATAGAAAAGACAAGGGGCTGGGGATTTAGCTCAGTGATTCTGGTGTCTGCCTGGCAAGCATGAGGTCCTGAGTTCGATCTCTGGTACCATACACAATGCCAGGCATGGTGACTTATGCTTGTAAGGCCAGCACTTGGGAGGCAGAGGCAGGAGGATTGCTGTGAGTTCTAGGCTAGCTTGGCTACATACTGAATTCAGGGGCAGTTTGAACTACAAAGTGAGACCCTATTTCAAAACAAAAAGATTAGAAACTTTAATATTGTTTTAAAATTAATAATAAAATTAATGCTATATTATTAATATTTTCTCAGGTTAACAGTCATTTTTTTTGTGGTGTTGGAGATTGAACCATGGCCTCACACATGTGAGGAAAGTGCTTTACTACCAACCTACACCCCGTCTAATATTTCATTTTCTGGATGTTGATGTAAATGGTACTGGGCTTTTAATTTCAAATTCTAAGCGAGCAGTGATGGCATATGGAGAAGCGTTTGACTTGTATATTAACCTTTTCTCCTGCAAATCTGCTGTAATCATTTATTAATTCTAAAGGGTTTTTTGATAGAGCTGATTCTCTCAGATTTAACACAGAGGTGATCATGTCATCTATGCTTGAACTTTTTCCCACGTAGTGTATCTGTCCTTGTGTCCATGTGTCAGTGGGGACTTCCCACGCTCTGGGAAGTCCGTGTGTGTTTTAACTGACATTCTGCTCCCCTTACTCTAAAGAGCAGAAACCATTCACTTTTATCACTTTTATCCCTGTCACGATGGACTGTGACCTGATTAATTCAAATCTGCTTCTTAGAGCTGTTTTCACAGGAACTGAGGGTTCTCTGAAAGGTGCTCTGGCCTGCCTTGCTCTCCTCTTCACAGAAGAGTCTCTCCTAGGACTGGCTCACTGTCTCCCTCCGCCAGGGAGCGGGGCTTCTGGGGCTTCCCGGCAGGCGCTCTGCCTCACCCCTCACTCCCCGAGGTCCCCTCAGGCAGCGCACTGCAGATGCTCCGTGAGCATGTGCTGAAGGAATAAACCGGAGGTTTGTGGCAGCGCGAGGCTTTCAGATGACAATCATTTAAAGGTCAAATGACAGAACAGCAACTCGAATAACAAGAAGGCTGTCAAAGGGAAAAGACCAGGGACACCACAGAGGAAAGGACACCATAAGAACGGGCAATTTTCATAATAAATACAAGTGAAATAGACAAGAAAGGCCATTCAAACTCACAAAAAAACAGCGACACCGTGTATTACCTACCAGGTTGTATACTCTCTTAACCAGGGCCTTTGCACTGAGCTATACTCCCAGCTCTGTCTTACTTTAAGACACAGTCCTGCTAACACTCAGAGATGTCCAGACTGGGGTCAAACTTCAGACCCTCCTGCTTAACCCTTCCACTGTGCTGGAGCTGATGTACCACAATGCAGCTGCAGACACTTCAGAGGACAGAAGGCACACAACTGCTCTGCAACTTTCCACAGCAGAGAGGTCAACTGGGCTCTCTGCTCCCCAAAAGGAAGCACTCAGAGACACACTTGTGGTCTTTGCTAAGAAGCAAGGGATGTGTCAGGGGAGGGCACTACCAATTTAAGTCAGAGGTGGGGAGACAGCTCCTTGGGGTACTCCTCTGGCTCGGGTCAGGTCAGCCCCTCTCCCTGACAACACCTCCATGAGTCCCTGACAGGATATGAAATGTGGCCCTGCAGGGTGGAGACTGCTGGTCATGGTGGTGATAGTGACAGCACTTAGGGAAATGCTCAGGACAGTTTAGAATACTGGTATCTATTTGCTGCTTGGTGTAGCTTAGGACAAGAATGGCCAACAACGGCCAGAGCTAAGCTGTCGGGCAGAGGGATGGACAGAGGGAGAGTTCTGCTTAAGGCTGGAGCCTGCAGCCTGTAATATAAGTTGATGGACAATCCTATAAGTGGGATCCTTCTGAACCTGGGAAGTCCACTGCTGCGGTGGCAACTAAAGCAGATAAGACTGGTGCTGGCAATGAGGGGCTTAGAGGCTTCCTTCCCATCCACGCTCACTGACTGCCAGTAGGCCAAGGCCAGGAAGCCATGGCCAGGAAGCCAAGGAATAACTTTCGGGGTTAAAAGTCACAACAAAGACAAGATTTTTTTATAACGGAGGACCAAGAGATGGAGGGAGTGTGCGTGGGAAGAGGGTAAAAAAGCAGTTGAGATGTGCTATGCACATGTATCCATAAGCAATGTAATCATTATGTACTGAAACATATATTAATAAAAAATCTTTACCTATGGTTCCTATCAAATCAATACTGCTAACAGTTTTCCCATTAGGAATTTAGTAATTTCATTTCCCACAGCATTGTAGAAGTCATTTCTCTGTGTGCACTAAGCCAGTACTTTCTGAGAGAAAATCTGCAAAATTAAGTATACAAATGTTTATTTTTTGCATCATTGTAACAGAAAATTTAGGAAATTAACATTAGTAGAATAAATAATTATGATATATTTAAACAAGTTTTATATATTTATTTATACATTATTTAAAATGAATTATGGTAATATTTACTAGTATGAGAAGCTGCTAATCTTCTATTGCCAGAATTAAATGAGGGGAATAAGACCATCTTGAATGATCTCAGTTTTATGGAACTCTCCAAATCATACCAGTTCACAATACACATGGGCATAAAAAAGAGTGTAAGGACACACATCCAACCGGCAGCAGGGGACATCTTTGGGGAATGGGATCAATCCCACGGGGAACTTACATGTTTTATTTTTATAAAATTCTGCTTTATTTGGATTTGTTACAATAGATGTGTTACTTGAATTTAAAACTTCTAAAAATTACTCAGCAAAAAGTACAGTAAACTTATTTTAAAGCTGAAACTAAAAAATGCATTGGTACTTTTAGAAAAGATGAGACTTACAGAATTATTCAGCAAATGGAACTCTAAACATCCTGCAAGGGGCATCCCTGGTACTTTGCTAATAATCATCCCTTGAAATAACTTTTGTTTTCATCACACAAATTCCTTTTTCTAGATTTTTCTAATATTCCCCCTTTGAAAGATTTTGTGTATAAAAGCAACCTGTATTTGTTAAGGATCATTTTTCTTTTGATTACATTGTAATTGATGGGACAGTTACTCAGAGCTTGTGAATTTATGAAACTCAAGTTCAAAGGGGACAACTGTGATACTTTAATTATTTTGTAAGTTCCTACCTTTAATAAATGGATGATTCTTCTTTAGGTCCTAGATAAGGGAGTACTGGCTTAGCACAATACAGAGAAATGTCTCCTAACACACTGTAGTATATCAAATTACTAAAGTGGTAATTATCATAAAATATTGCCCCTATTCAACTTCTTGTAAATTATCACAAGAATAAATTAATCTTAAAATATCCACTTGCTATGACTCAAAAGAGATCAAGAAAAACCAGAAAAGGAACATATACACAGGATCATGTGTAGGTAAAAAGTGACCTGCATTTCCCACCCAGAAACAGGTCTTATAAGATAAGAAATACAGAAGGATCCTGTTTTCAGTTTTCTATTGTCTTCCATATGAATGAAATGCAGAGATTTCTCTTCTCCTATGTAAAGCATTATTCCAACAGTTCTTCTGATTAGCCTAATGGCTACTGACACTTTTAACTATCGGATGATTGCAAAATTGCTTTGGAACTTGGCAGTGTTTGGCACAACATGAGACTAACCATAAAACACAGAAAAATATCCCCTTTTCTGACAAATAAGAACACACCTCACAGAAGACTGTTCCATGTCAGCTTTGTGTTGCTGTGACACAAAGGAAAATCAACTTAAAAGAGGGTCATGGTTTCAGTTTTTGATTGGTTGACTCTGCCGTTTGGAGCCCGTGGTGAGGCAGAGGCAGGAGGATGTCACAGCAGGGAGAGAGGTGATGCAGAGCTGCTCAGTCAAGACTTCTGGGAAGCAGGAACAGTAAGGGCCAGGCCCCACATCCCCTCAGGGCACAGCCCAGCGACCTAACTTTTTCTGACTAGGCCTTGCCTCCTTAAATTCCATCATTTCCCGTTAGTACCATCAGCTGGGGACCAAGCCTTTGAGGGACATTCCAGACCCAAACTGCAACGTGTATTTCTTTCTTCAAAACTCTGAGTGACAAAATATATCTCAGAATTTTTATCAGTTATTAATCAATAGTAATCAATGTTGTAGGTAATCAGATCTCAATGTTGTTTTTCACTGTAATCATTAAGATTCTGTTAAATGAGGTGTATTCATATCTGACATAATTTTTCAGTAGACTGCAACTTTTACAAGTGGTAACATCAGTATTACTTGAAGCTTTTCAAAAGTCTAGCACTGAAAAACTTTGGCAATTTGACAGGGATACATTCCAAGGAAGAAAAATAAATTTCTGCTCTGTAAGTAGCACAGGCTCCTCAGCACACCTCCCCCTCACACTCCAAGTCTTGATAAGCTCCCCCGATCGTGAGAACCGGAAGCTACTTCTACTGCCTCAGACTCCGGGGTGGGGGCTGATTGACTTTCAGTTTACACAATGGAGCCTGACTTGCAGAGAGGTCCAGTGATTTACTTAGTCGTGTACACAATCCGGTCTTAATTTACAGTCCTCAACCTCTCCCTGCACTGCTTCCTAAGGGGGTTGTACAACACACGAGGACACTAACTAAGATTCAGTTTTTATTGCAAGCTACAAAAGAGACTTTCAGCCACAAAGGAAGGAGGTTATAACGTGCGACCCTGAGACCCGACAGCTTTCCCTGACGAGAAAGGCAGATCCAGAATCTGCTGCTGGCTTCAGTTCACTGCTTTTCTGGGAGCCATATTTTTTATGGCAATTGGCAGGCTCTTTGCTCATCATTAGGCACTTCACGATCATCCTGCTGAAAATCTCACAAATCCCCAACACCACGGGGGTACGGGGAATCAAAGGGCGGTGTGTGACTGTACCTGTGTGCTGCTGTGCATGTGTGCCGGGTGTATATTAACAAATGGAGGTGGAAGTGAAGAGGAAAGAGGGGAGATAAGTCAATGCTATTCCAACTTTGGCAGCCATAATAAAAGACATATAACTGAAACTGGAAATTCACAGAACTGGTTATGACTAATTTCAGTGGTGAGAAAGTAAAGCGCATGACACAAACAGTTTATGCACCGAGTTGGCAAAAATAAAAACAAAAACCACTTGTACCAAGGAAATCAAATCATTTTAAAGCAGTATAAATGCATCTTGTCTTGTGATCCTTTCCTTTACCGTAGCTTAATGTAAAACTGTCAGGAGGCAGAAGCAGGCAAAGATGGAGGGCAGCAGGTGTGGCACGCTTCGGTTTGAATGTCTACCCCTGACACATGTGTAGCAGCATCAGCAGTGGGCACCTTTAAGGGGTGGTGAGAGCATGGGTATGCTTAGAGCTGCAGGGCTCTCTGGTGCCCTGTCGTCGGCCAGGGATGATGCCTTGGCACGATCTCCGGCTCTGCCACTGTTACAGGAGAAAGGTCCTTAGGCTCTACTCCCTCGTCATCGTGGTGTGGAAAATGATTTTGATACCAACTAAATGCTGATTCATCAGATAATACAGATCAGGAGCCCTCTATGAGCTGTAACTAAATTTCAGATCAATATAGCCGATGTAAATATGATTATAATTATTAGAAGCTTATGATGAGGACAGAATCATGCTCTTTACCATTTAGTGACTAAACGTGTATATAAAAACAAAGTACTATGTTTCAAAAGAAAATCCTAAAGTGTCTTCCTCTTTAGCCAAGACAGGCTCTGTTGCCGAGGCTGATCTCAAGTGTCTGCCCCTTCTGACAAGTGACCCTCCTGCCTCCGTGCTTGGTAGCAGGGCCCGAAGGTGATGCTGTGATGTCAGCTTAGAGTGCAGCTCTTTCATGAGAACTTCAAATGAGTCCTGTTTATATCCTGCTCTGGACAAAGAGATCTAGGCCCTCAAATCTGTGCAGTTCTTAATCCAAATTGGCTAGGTCCATGATCTTCAGAGTGTGCTTGGGTAGTTCAGTGTCCTTGGACCAGTTTTCTCTTCACATATGTGATCATGGCCGTGTGGGTGCTAGAAGGCCTGTTCTATGAGCAAAATAATCCAACGTGGCATTAACTTCTGTCAAGGCCAACTACACTTGATTTTGAACAGAAGTATCCTGGGTTGTGTTGAGCTTTTAAAGAATCAAGAACTCCAGGTGGCTATGGCGGTAACTTTATGAAGACTCTGGTCCTCAGGCATCAGAAATGATAGCACCAGTCAGGCATTTTAGCTGGCATCTACTTTCAGATGGTAACTTGTCATACAGATAATGAAAATGCTAATAATCAGGAGATGAAAGGGGGAAATGCTACCCCCGTCACACAAATATTTACACCAAGTGACAGAGATGGCAGTTTTCAAAGAGGTTACTCACAAGGGACTTAGTACTTCATAGTATGTTTGAAAAATCTGCCTAACATTCCTATGATTATATCTGTCACTAAAAAAGAACTTCACAATAGGCTGGAATGATAGGCATGAGAAAACATCAACAAACAAGGAGTCCCGGACTCCTGGCGCCCAGGGAAGAGTGACTGGTGACTTTCGCTCAGTCATGGCCACTGTTTTTCCCAGACTACGGCTGTGAGCATCTCTTGAGATGCTGATATCAGGACAGCAGAAAATTCCTACTTCAGAAGAGACTGTTGGAAGAGTTGAGCATCTTACACAAGATTCAGAGGAAAAATTACTGAGTTTGATCTGGTATTTCTAGAATTTTATCACAGATCCACCAAAGCACGAGCAGGACCACACTATATGAAAGCAGGCAGGATTTTCCCTTGAGCAAACTATCCTGGGGCTACAAACAGGTGTCACTCGCTATGTTGTATGTATCTATTCTCTAGTAAGTAAAGACAGAATCCTTTGGTCTAGAGGAGAGGAGGGGGCGAATAAAACTACAACAGGAAAAAATCATCGCTAGTAAACAAGATCAGCAGCTTTAATGAGGCCCAGTGGATCCTCCCCAAGGTCAGATGGGCCATCTACTACAAGGCACTGTAAGAGGAAGAAGCAAAAGTAGCCTCATGTTCCCTTGGAAGTTACACCTGGGCTGCAGGCACCACAGGGGACCGAAGAGAGGATATGGATGAACAGGTTTCTGTTTTATTCTTTATAGGGAAAACTTCTGCTTTAGTTTTTGTATTAGGCGGTTGTTGGGAGTTATAGACCTCCCACTTTCCATCTAAGGGGAAATCTAGAAGACTCTTTAGTGTAGAAGGAAAACAAGAGTCACCGAAAATGCCCTAAATGCCCTAAATCTTCAGTCATTAACAGTAGCCAAAATCTTACTAGAACCCTACAATGATATATAATTTAAAAGCACAGGAAAATAGTATAATTATGATGTGTTTTCTTTTGAAAGAATGCCTTAATTTTGTTCATCAATCAGTATTGAAACAATACTTGGCTAGGCCAGAGTCCCTACAGCTGTATGCTTTGGGAAAATGTCTGAATCTGAGAACCTTGGGGAAATCTCCCACTCTGGCCGCCCTCACACACACCCTTCCACAGCACAGCTCTCCAGCAACCTGCAGGGGCTCCCACTACTCAGGCCTTCGAGGCTCTTAGCTGTGCCCCAACTGTCTTATCTGCAGCCAGCTAGGGAGACACAGAATGGGTACTGGAGAGGCAAGAATCAAAATACGAAGATACACTCTATTTCTTACTACGAGTTTTCAACTTTCATGTCTGACATTGAAGTCTGTATGATTTCTACACATTCGGGAGGGACCTAAAGCCATCTTTTTCCATATTAATCTTTTTGCAGCTTTTTCTTCTTTTTTTGAGAGACTGGCTTTCGCTTTGTAGTTCAGGCTGGTCCTGAGCTCAGCCTCAAACTCATATCACAGCAATCCTCCTGCGTCTGCCTCCCGAGTGCTGGGATTATAGGTGTGAGCCACCACACCCGGCACTGTGGTATGTGGTTACTGAGGACTGAATCCCGGCCCTTTCCCTTGCAAGTCAGGTGCCAGAACCACTGAGCTAAATCCCCGGCCCGTCCAGCTTCTTCTTTGGTTGTGGTAAAGTGGATGGACCTCAGGGTCTCACACGTGGTAAATGCGTGCTCTACCTGAGCCCCTCCCAGTTCTTTCCAGCTTTCTATTCCACAGTTCCTTCTTCATCGCACAGATGCTCTGCATGCATGTGCACTGGTTTCTGGGCTGTTTCACACCATGATCCATTTCTTGATTCTTACCAGTTTCACACTCTCTCAGAACTTCAGCGATTTAATAAATCCTAATCTCTTCTAGGGCAAGTCCCCTTCTCTCATTTTTCTTCTCCAGAATTATCTTCCTTATTCTTCCTCCTTTATTTCTCCTTTAACTGTATCAGTATCCATGAAAAATCATAGAGCTATTTTGCTTGGAATCAGACTATCTGGCACATTTCAGGAGGACTGACCATATCCAGTGATATTAACTCTTCCTCTGCCTCTCTCTATAGGAGAGACTGGCAAGCTATGGCCTGTATCTGTTTTGTTTTTCCATCTTTTTTGAGATAAAGTCTTCCTTTGTAGCTCAGGCTGGCCCTGAGCTCACTACGTAGCCCAGGCAAGCCTCGAACTCACTGCAATCCTCCTGAGTGCTGGGATTACAGGCAGGAGCCGCAACACCCGGCACTGTGATAAGTAGTCACCGGGGATCGAACCCAGACCCTTGCGCTTAAAAAACAGGTGCCAGAACCACTGAGCTAAATTCTTGGCCCTGCATCAGTTTTTAAAAATGAAGTTTCACTAGATCAGTCTTAGCCATTGACTTATATCTTTTTTATCTGAGTAGTAACAGTAGAGATTATGAGGCCCCCAAAAGACAAAAATATTTAGTAACTGGTCCTCTATAGCAAAAGTGTGCAGTTTTGTAGCTTTCCCTACACTAAACATCAAATTCATTACTTGATATTGCTATACATATTAATAATTAAAATGTCTAATTGTTTCTCATCAGTGTATAGAAAGGTAACAGATTTTATACATCATTCTATCTATTCATCTTGCTAAACTCTTCTTATTTATAATTTGCAGATTTTTGATATCTGCAACTACATTACCTGCCAATCATGGCAACAACACTATTTTCTTCTTTCTAATCTTTTTGCTTCTTTTTTTTCTTGGCTTTAGTCACTGACTATTCTTACCTCAGTGTTGAACAGAACTGTGTTAAATATCTATATCTCCCTTTAAAAGCAATGATTTCAGTGTTTGTCTCTAATATCACATTTGCTTTAGGTTTTTATCATTTGTAAGTCAAGGAATTTTCTAACATTAAAAATTTCGCACATGAGCATTGAGTTTTAATATTTTCTTGCATTCGCAAATTGTTTTTCTCTGTAATCTTTATTTTTTTAATAGTTTAAAAATTTTTATTAGTATGTTTGTAGTACATAGGTGACATTCATCACAGTGAGTTGGTCCGTGTATGTGAACATGTCTGAATTCTCTTTTCTTCCTCTTTCCTTGTCTCTCCCCATTCTTCCTCCAGTTTTTGGTCCCCTTCCCATTTTCAAAAGACCATTTCCTAGTTTCCTATTATCTATCTCTTACTTTGCTCTTTAAATGACTTATTCTTTAGGTTCTTCACATAGGAGGAGCCATGTGATATTTAAGCTTGTGTGCCTGATTTATTTCACTTAACATTGTGATGTTGAAGTGCATGTGTTTTCCTACAAATGGTTTAAATTTATTACTTAGTCTTTTAAAGTGTTTGGCTACATTAATAGATTTTTCTAATATTAAAAAAGAATCATTCCACAACTCAATATGGTCAAAATGTATCTTTAGAAAATACCCCGTTGGGTTCTATTTCATAATATTTCAGTCCAGTTGTTTATATCCACATTCATAAATGAAAGTAGCCTGTGATTTTCCTATCTTATAATATCTTTGCTCTTTTAGAATCAGAGATGTTGCCACATAGAATGAATATGGTGTGTTCTTTTTTAAATGTATAAAACAGATAATCTGTTCTTTGAATGCTTGGTGGAACCTTTTTATCCAATGTAAAGACATTTTTTGTGGATAGATTTTTAATCATGGCTGCTATTTCTCAGAATTACAGGCATTTCCATTTTGCCCCCCTTCTTTTACCAGTTCTTATATTTCATATTGTCCCAAGTATTTGTACAAATTGTAGGCATATCTTTTTGATAACATTCAGTTATCTTTTATATATCAAGTATATCTGTAGTTTTGTGACTCTTCACTTATATCTTCTTTCTTTTTTCCAACAGGATCTTTCTGTAGCCCAGGCCAACCTCCAACACACAGTCCTCCTGCTTCAACTTGCTGAGCAGATAAAATGACAGGGATTCTAGGCATGCATCACCACGTAGCTTTCTTCATTAACCTTTCTAAGACCTAACTACTTTTTATTGTTACAGTTTTTTTCAAAGACTTTTTCTTTACTGATCTCTCTACGCAATGAAGATTAGTTAGCAATTAAAAAAGATAAACTGCAATAAGCAACCTACAGATAAATTTTATCATCATGATATTAAGCAAAAAAGTAAATCCCAATTATCTTTCCAGTTACTGATACCTAAGGATCTAGAATTTCATATTACAACAAACTAGAAACAAATCAGCAGCACAAATCCCAAAGATGCCAAGTTCTGTTTATATTTATAGTTGTAAACCTCAAATTTAACTTTGAAAATCTTTGACCCCCACGTGTGAAAAGACTATACTGTTTCTCTGTGATTGGTCAAAGTCAACCTGTGATTGGTTTAAATTACTGCTGATGCTGAACCTAAGCCAATAAAATGATGGCTTTGATCTCCAGAGTCACAAACACATGGTTGGTCACCTCAGCTCTCAACTCTATCCTCCGCTGTGTAAAGTGACAGCTTCCTCTGGAGGCGCTTCTCGCACTGTCTTTCAATTGGATCTCTACTAACACGGCACCCAAAGCCCGGGGTCTCTCTACTCCCACGGGGTGAAGCTCTGCACCCACTCTCAACCACTTCACGTGCCTCCTCTGGAAAGACGCGCCTAGCCTTCCCAGAAGAGATCTCTCTGTGGACCCCAGGGGTCTCTCCTTCATCATGTCTAATTATCTGTACTCACTATGTTGTTTGATACAGGGCTACATTTCAGCCCCAGGCTGGACAAACATTTCTATCATCTGTGGAGGGTCCTTTCTAGGAGGTGGAATAGGATGGAGAGTTTTTATTTTCTTGCCTAGAATTTCTTTGAAAATTATTGGCATTGATTTGATTCTTGAAGCTCATTAAATTGTGTCCATTTTGTCTGACTAATAGCATTAGTCAGCTAAACTATGTAAACTTTCCCATTAGAACCACAATTACAAGATTAAAAGGTTATTCTGGGCCTCCAAAGAAAAATTTACATTACGGACAATATTTTCTACTAGTTCAAGAAAGGGGCCACTATATTTAAGCTTCCCACCAAATGGATAGCAAAGAAAATATCACTTTTGGCGTTGGTAATATTTCAGCTACATGAAAACTTTTATTTGTAATATGGATGTAAATATACATGTCAACACCAAAACATAAACTCTAATCAGAGAATAAATCAATTTCATATTTATGCAGCTCTTAAAAATTGTATTAAAATGTAAGTGGCAGAACAACAGAAACAGTCCCTTTAAAACACTATTTTTAAATTAGTGATTTTATCTTATTTTATATATATGTTTGTAGGGTGAATGGCAGTATGTGAAGTATAATCTTCCTTGAAGGTAGGAAAAAAGTGAAATATAGGAACATTAAAATTATCATGCATTTATAATTAATGTGGTTAATGAATCTTAAGAAGAGCTATTAATAGAAATTTTAACAAAATGCAGCATTTGTTCAGACAGACATAACTCTGAGGGGAACGGCCAGAGCCTCTTTTGCTGCTGCCACACTTCCTTCCTATGCAGAAGTCAGAGGTGCCTAGTGCTACAGGGTGCGTGTGGGTTGAAGGGGGGGCCTCTCATCTGTAGCTTGGTGGGCCGCAATGTTAGTATTTAAGCAATATTCAGGGTTTCAAAAAGCCCGAGGGCAATAAGTAAAGGACACGTTCCAAGGCCTGGAAAAGGAGGCAAAGCCTCTTGAGCCAAGTGGAGGCGTGAGCTGGGAATGTCCTACGCCTACTGACAAGGATGAGCAGCACTGAGGTCTGTACCTGCTTCTCAGCTTGTTTCAGGAGCTTCTGGAACCCCTCGTCCTCTAGCACGCCTGGTGGAAGGTCAGTTTCTCCCTGAGCTTTCAGCTCCTCCAGCTTTTGCCGCAAGCCCCTCAGAGCCTGCAGCTCATCGTTGAGGCGGCTCTGGTGGGTTAGAGAGGCCTGAAGGTCCAGTTCTAGGTCTAGAGATGTGCGCACCGGGCACTCCTGGGCTGTTCTCCTGAGGACTGGCTGGCAAACCGCCTGGAAAGTTAGAAAACACAACAAATCATTCCTGTCACGTGGACAGCCACCACTCTGCCTGTTTCCTCTTGACACGACAAGACTGCTCTTTACTGTTCCCCAGACTGAGTGCCTGACCTACCAAGTGACTCACTTTGGCCAGCCACAGGTGAGTAGAGGGACATGTGTTACCCAGGAGGAGGCCTGCCAAGGCAGGGTGAGAGCTACACACTCCGTCTCCTGCTAGACAGAGAGTGGCCAGGGATGGAAGTTCCATCACATCCTGGGCACCACGAGTAACAGGAGCAGGGCACTGGCCAACACGCGAAGAGCATGTAGCTCAGTAAAAACATACAGAGAACTTTATGAAGCTATTACCTTCCCAGCTGGGCCAGGGATTTGGCTCAGTGGAACAGCATTTATCTTGCAAGTACAAGCACAAGGCCCTGAGCTGGATCCTCGGCACATCCCCCCCAAAAGTCCTACAGCAGCCTAGCTTTGTTGGCTGTATGTGAGGAAGAAGCCTGATGTAAGAAACTTACATATGTTCTGTTTCAGGACATGGAACCATCCGCACAGCGCACCCTTTGCTAGCACTTCCAAGACTGTTGGCCACAGCACAGCCTGGCAGATAGGGCTAAGATCTGATCCCTCCTCCAGCTAGCGCTCAACTCTTCCCTTGACTTCCCATTGTGCACTATCTGCTTTCCTCACTATTCTGTGCTTTTCTGGGGCCAATGTCTTCCCCTTGTCTAGAATAACTATTGACTATCTAGAAGTACATTTTTGCTGTGGTTTTTGTAGGCAGAACACTGGGAAGACCAGTACAAGCCCTCACCTCACTAGCGAGGATGGAACCCAGGGCCTTGTGTATGCTTGAGAAGGCCGAGTAGAATAACGGAAACCTGAAAATAAATGTGCTACAGAAGCCCAGCACTCAAACGCTCAGTGGACAAACCCTGTCACTGAGCTACATCTCCACCCATAATTCACAATCTCTGATCTTATATCATTATCCACCAGGCAGTGAGGAACAATAAACCCTAAATTAGTATCTGAAATGCTACAGGAAGACAAGGAGGGATAGATCATTCAGACCGGATCTGACTCATTTCAGGGAAGGAACTTCCAATAGGCTGTGCAAGATGGCATGAGCAGAAAGCACAAAGCAGTATTTTTGCCCAGGTTTTCAGCTGCAGAAATGGAAAATTAGAGGTTCCCAGTTAGCACTGGTGCTGTGTGATGTGAGAAAGTATGGCCTCAAACCTGACATGTGCTCTACTTTGAAGATCGAGAACAACAGTGGCGCTCATGAGAGACGGAGTGAGAGGGCCTGTCTGTGCCTCTGACTGGTATTTCGAGGCTAAACCCAAATTGTAGTAGCTGATTGTATCTCTAGCTGCTCCTCTTTGGTCCAACTTGTCTGTACTGCTTGTTGACAGAAGTTTACATGTGAGGCTTGTCTAATATTTTCATCTTAGGTTCCCTTTTCTCAGCCTCTGCCTTCTCTAGCGAATACACGACATGGCAAGAATCATCTAGGCTCTTTTACTGGTTTTTCAGAATCAGAACTCTTTCCTAGGTGGGTTCACTCAGCATACTCACTGGAAGGCGCTGGGGCAGGGCGGTAATGACCTGCAGCTTTTGCACATTTTTATGGTATAAAATGGTTCCACTGTATGACACCCAGGTGACGTCACTGATTGGGAAGAGACAGAACGCAGAGGGTCTAAACTCCTCACGCCAAAGCAGCCCGGGTGGGGCTCCATGCTTAACAAACAGCACATTCTAACCCCAAATCCTCCTGCTTCAAGTTTAGAGGACCAACAGCACATTCTAACCCCAAATTCTAAAGGATAGCTGTTTGAAAAAGGAGTGTCCTTTAGTATTTCAGCCCCTGCTAAGTCAACAGGAATTTCTAACTATTTCTAATGTATTTAAATGTTATCTCAAACTTCTCCTTTACACCCAGCAGAGACTGTTGGCCCCCAGGGAAACTTGACCTGGGTTCCTGCCCACATTCATTTCGATTTTCTAAAAGTAGCTATTTGGGCAAAACTGTGTGATGACAAAATTAAACCAAACCCAGACATGCAAAGACCTGTGTGCTACTCCTTCGTAGAAGATCCAGGCACCCCATTCCTACTGCAGCTTCCCCAGAGCCCACATGGTGCAGAGATGGGGCAGCGCTGAGGAGCGACGCGCTCGGGGCTCAGTGCGCCCCGGCTCTACACACTGAAAACCCTCTTCTGGCTTCACTTCCACAGTCAGTGACAGTGAATGTGCCCAGCGCACCGTCCCTGGCTCCGCGGCTGAAATGACACCTGCACCTCGCTGTGATCACTGTGGCATTCGTGCACAGCCTTGGAGCTGCAACACTGACACCAGCAACTGCCCGATTCGCGCTTTGTGATTCCTGACTGTGGACTGACCGGGGTGGTGGGACGCAGGGACCGAATACATACCCTTTTGACCCGCAAACTGCGCCGTTCAGAGGAATTTCTCACAAAGAGGGATTTTTTAGCCAAGGTTGAACTGTCACTGTCACTCCGATTTAACTGGAGACAAAAGATTTAAAAAATCACCACAAAATTAACAGAGTGCTGGTAGAAATAATGGAGACGTTTATCCTCTCCAGAAAAGTTCTTCCTTGTTCTGTGGTCTTAATTTTCCAAAGGAATTTAAAATAGCGGCCCTTTGGTAACAGTTGCCAAAATCAAATGTTAAGGTAATTATACATTAAAAAAAAAACTATGCCCTTTGTATAGCTAATATGCAATATGCATTTCCTTAAAGAAAGGTTCACACAAATCAGAGGGGTCAAGTCTGAGTAAAGACACACAGAACGCACTTGGGCCTCGCACTGCCCGTACCTGCCGGCAGTGGCTGGTTTCCCAGCCCAGCCTCTCAGGGCTGACCCCACCCGACACCCACTGACTCCAGTTACCGCGAGGCCTGGCTCATTCACGAGAAAACTCTGCAAGGCCAGGACCATGGGTCTTACTTGTTTCCAAGTTTCTAGCAATGTGCTTAATAAGAATAGTTTTGATTTGAATGAATAAATTCATCACATAAAAATATTTCTAATCCATTTTATACTATACTGTTGAACCTTACTATAAATCATAAATGGTTGCAGAAATATAATTTGGCAAACTAACGTAAATCTTACAATTTTCTTCACAGAACTATGACTGATTCAGTACCCACAGTCACTCTTAAGAGATTGTCGTTCTAAAATCCAAGTTGCGATTTTCAGTTCAAGATTGAACCGTATATGAGACACAGCAGACAGAATACGTATCTTAAAAACCACTGTATCTTTCTAAACACAGCTAGAAATTCAAAATTCTTAGCATCTAGTCCTTGAATTTTTCTTACAGGAAAATAAGTCACACTAGAACCAATGAGACATTAAATCTGTGGGAAAATAAAAAGAACCCTACGAGTGTGACGTCCTTCATCTATTT
Organism: Petromus typicus; assembly: GCA_004026965.1. Lineage (NCBI taxonomy): Eukaryota > Metazoa > Chordata > Mammalia > Rodentia > Petromuridae > Petromus > Petromus typicus. Next base: position 22,862 of record PVIR01018102.1, read on the forward strand.
ACGGCACTTCTAGCCATCAGGATCTGTCGTTAGACTGCAGCTCCCCGTGCACAAAGTCCTGCCATGAGTGGGTACTGATGGGCAGGAAGGGAAGAAGCTGCAGGTCTAGGGCCTCACGAGCGGCGCCATCTCCTCACCCTGCAGATGTACTGGCTCCGCTCTCCTGGCGAGAACGTCTGCGAGCGCACGATCACGCTGCTCCTCACCAGTGGGCGCTGGCGAGAGCTCAGGCTGCTCCGCTCTTTCGGGCGGGCCGCCACGCTATCACCAACTGCTCCATCAGTATTGGTCTCTTTGTCAACCTACAAGAGAAGTTGGCAATTTGTCAGGAACTGATAGATGTGTGTACCTTTGTGCTGCTTTCTCCTAAGTGAAAGGGGAATATTTAATGCTCAACAGAGACAGTCATTAGGCACCAGGGATGCTCCTGTGAGAAAAGCTTGCAGTACAGAGTGTGACACGTGTGCAGGAGAAGTAGGGAGAAAGGTGAATGTGATTCAGTGTCCACAGAAGGTGCAGACAGCTGTCTAACAAAGTTACCCCCAAATAGGGGGGGCACCGTTAACAGGTCAGACTTGAACATTTGGATTTAGAGACACTATAAAATATCCAATTTGAAAATGTGTCATCTTCAGACACTATTATACTTTCTGATTAGTTTTCTTCAGAATAAATGCTAAAGACAATTCAGTATAAGAAAATGAAAATATACCACAAAGTTACCGGTTTACATGGAAAATGTCATTTTGTGACTAAAATGACTGTTGCGAGGCTGAGTTTGAATTCTCTCTGAATTGTTGGGAATGCAACAACAATAAAACTGAAGTTAAAATGGAAGGTCTCAAAATACACACTATCGGTCCAGGGAGACATCTTTTATCTTACAGGTATAACTTGATTCCAAACCTGCTCTTTGATGAGGGTTTGCTTCTTTGTCAAAGGAAGTTCTCATCAGAGAAGATATATTATTTTCTTAGGAATACTGAATTGGAATTTTCTAAACTTCAGTACAGATATCCCAAGTGTGCCAGCATCCACAAACTGGGAAAGGACTCCCCCGTCTGGGGACGGCAGCTCAACATGTCTCTCCTAGCTTATGAGGCTGCCTGGGTTTAATCACCTGGCTGGCACCCGTGCCTACACCCTGTCACTTGGCACCTGCCAGAGGAGATTTCAAGCAGAATACCATCAAACTGAAATTAACTTCAAAGGCTTACTCCCATGTATGAAACTGAAATATTTTTGAAACTTGATACAATTTAGGAGTCATGGTGCTATCTAATCTACGAAACACTTTTAACAAGTATTCAAGGAATATTTAATTTAGTCTAACTTAGTAATCACTATTTCATTTCTTTCTTTCTTTTTTTTTTTCCCCTGGTGCTGGGATTTGAACCCAGGACTTTGATCACACTAAGTAAGTACTCTCTCACGGACCTATATTCTAAGTCCACTGTTTCTCTTCTTATTGTAAATATTTACGTGAAGAATTATTATTTTTAGCCCACTTAAAATTTGAAAGTATTTATAATGCCTCTTAGTGACCATTCTCATAAATGACTTTCACGGCTGGTTTTTGGACCAAAATCCTAACATGAAATTACACCCGCAGAGACAGATGAGTGTCTCCTGAGGCTATGAGGCACACAGCCTGTGAGGCGTCTGTTTTAGGAGGCACAGCTGGACACACACCAGGGTACGTGTCCCAGTAGGCGGCTCTCTGCTGTCGTCTCTGGCACACTCGTTTTCTTCCCTACACCTGTCTTCATTCCTCTCAGGCAGCTCAGTGCATGAACTCAGGTCCTCTGTACAGATGTTGTCCTCTACCAACTTATCTTGAGCCTCCTTTTCTGCCACGATTTCATCACAGGTCTCTCTTAGCATTGTTAACCTATAGTGAAATAAAACAAGGACACTTTAAGCCAAGCAGCCATACTCCATGAATGGTGCGACCTGCGCATATGAACCTGTCATCTGCAAACTGAACAACATATCTACATATATATTCGAGCCATTCTTTGACTGGAATTTTTAACTAACTCCTAAAAAGTAAAATTTTCACTGTATCTCCTAGCAATCTGTAACAAAATCACCATAATGTGGTATTACAATTTTAAATTTATGAGATCTTACCTAATTTCCAGATAGTAAGATGGAAATATTCTGAATGACATATAAATTTTAATCTTTCACTTAAAAATATGGAAACTCCATACAATGACTTAACACAAGTTATTTGTTATAAAATTAATTCTAGATGGAGGTTATGCTCAACTAAGAGTGAATAAAGACACGATGATGAAAAATACTCATTCCTGGCTGTGGTCATGATGCACGAGATGGACCATCGGCCCTGCCTGGCTCCCGGTGCCACATGAACTGGTCCTTCACAGCAGCTACATCACACACTCGGGCGGCCTTACAAGCAGAATCCGAAGACAGTTTATACAAAACACACAAAGCAGGACTATTAGGATGGCTCACAACACCTCCTGCTTTGCTGAATTTTGTATTCTTGGAAGGGAGGTATTTTTTTCCATATCTAAAAGTTCAGCTTTAACTGAATCTGGTGATGTACTGTAGCACTAACAAATTAGTATCTAATCATGAGACTAACAAAAGAGGAGCCAGCAATGGCTACTATGACTTATGAAATCCTACATTTATATACTGTTGTTTTTGAAACATGTGTAAATTGTACTTTACAAATAAAAGAAAGGCTTCATATTTAAAGATACTATAATAAACCTTCATATTTTTTTCTTATGCAGTACTATTATTTTAAATTCTAGTTATGCAGTGCTATTATTTTATTTTCACCATAATTATCATTTTTAAAATAAGTACAGTATTGGGCTGGAGAGTTAGCTCAGTGGTTCCGGCGCCTGTCTTGAAAGCACAAGGACCTGGTTGGATTCCCGGTAACCACATAACAATACTGGGGGTGGAGACTCACCCCAGCAGCAACCAGTACCACATACCACAGTGCCGGGCGTGGTGGCTCATGCCTGTAATCCCAGCACTCGGGAGGCAGAGGTAGGAGGATTGCTGTGATGTGAGTTTGAGGCTGAGCTTGGGGCCAGCCTGAACCACAAAGTGAGACCCTGTCTCAAAAACAAAAAATAAATAAAATAAGTACAGTATTTTTGTATCTTTTTTTTTTTTTTTTTTTGAGAAGGGGTCTTTGTTGTTTAGGCTGGCCCTGAATTTAGACTTGAACTCACAGCAATCCTCCTGCCTCTGCCTCCCCAGTGCTGGGATTACAGGCATGAGCCACCACACCCAGAATTGTGGTATGTGGTACTAATTGCTGCTGGGCATGAATCACGCCCAGCATTGTTGTATGTGGCTACCAGGGATCAAACCCTGGCCCTTGCACTTGCAAGGCAGGTGCCAGAACCACTGAGCTAAATCCCTGGCCTAGTTTCTGTATCTTTTTATATCACTGTTATAGCTCTTCCTCCCAAATGTCCTTGATTGTGCTGTTTATGATACACCTCGTCACTGAGTTTCTCCAGTTTAATATACACATACACACAATACACATTATATGCATACACTTCTTCTGTATATACACATATGTATTAACAGTAGTTCACTCAAGCCTAACAGTTGAAATAACTACATGTAAAAGTTAATCTAAATGGTTTACACATTAAATATACTTAAAACTGCAGCATTTCCTAAAATTTGTTTTAAGAAAAAACAGTACAAATCAGAAAAGGTAGTATTTTAGATAGACAGGCGGATGAATATATACATCCTTTCTAAAAGATAGGGCATAGATACAGAGAATGAAACAAAATACGGAAGGTAAAAGTGGTAACAGATAAATGGTTATTGAGAAACTATTTCCCAAGTGTTTGCTTTGTCTTATCATAGCCTAAATGGCACTCCTGGTATTTTAAAGAAAAAAAGACCCAGTTTTTAATTTTTCTGACTCTATTATAAGCCACCATTATCTTTCAAAATTGATAGCATATGCTTAAAAAATAAAAAAATAGATTGGGGATGTGGTATAGTGCAAAAGCTCTGGGTGCAATTTCAGTATGATTTTAAAAACAAAAATCCTTGAAGCAAGAATAAAAATCTGGTTAATGTGTTAACTTTGCCTATGGAGAGATTCTGTAGCCATAGCTGTCTAAAGCCATACTGCTTTTCATAATTCCAGAAAAAGCATGAACTTTGTTTTTTTCAGTACTGGGGATCGAACTCAGGACCTTGTACTTGCGAAGTAGGCATGGTGCCACTGAGCTACATCCCTGGCCCATCATGAACTTTTAAGGGTTTCCCTGGAAGTGTCTTACAAGAAACCAAAGCCTTCTCACAGAGTTCCCAAGAGTAGAAGGAAAAGTACCATCCTACCAGTCTCCTTCTGGACTCTGAGGGTCTTCTTCTGGCCCTAGTTTCTCTTCTTGTGCTAATTTTTGTTCCACAGCTAACAGCTCAGCTGATGTTCTTGCAAGCAAGGCTGACACTGCATCCTGAAGAATGTAAAACATAAGGCAATTAACATCATATACTCCAAGAAATGATTTAAAAACTCATCAGACCTACACTCCAGCTGTGAAGGGGCAGACTGTACTAGATTCAACTCTCCTGCTGAGAACAAATATGAAAACTGAATAAAATGAAACAAAAAAACAAATCTATTTTAAAACAATGAAGAGTAAGTAACAAAGGCTGTCAGGACTAGAGGTCCAAAAATCCAGCGAGAAGACAACGACAAAAAGGCTGTATGTAACCTTAACTGGGATTACAGACCTGTGCCATAAGCTTAGTTTGGTTCACTTCCACAAAGTTGTAAACACTATTTTTAAGCTCTTTTTAGTGTAAACTATTATTCTGAAAGATAATGGTAGGTCATTCTAGAGTCACTGCCACTCTTTCCTCTTCCAAGTGTTTGTGTGGTCTGGGTGTGGAGTGTGCACACCGAGCAGACTGCCTGCCTGGACTGTGACTGTAACGGGAGGACACAGGACCAAGCGGGCAGCCCACCCACAGTCACCGAAAGTGAACTGTAGGGTCAGCCTAATATTATTCCCCATATTCCTGCCGAGGCATTTGCCACTCCAGAGCTGTACATGTGCAGAGCAAAAAGCTGAAAAACCAAGCCAAAGAGCCAACTGCTAAAATAGTAAGCAGGTATTTCGGTTGTCTCCAAGGGACTCTGGGAGAGAAAAATTAGAATTCAGGTGCCCTTAGTAATTTGGGTAATCTTCCCAAATTGTCATTTGCTTTTTAGAAGAATATTAAATCCTCTCTGGAAGATGCATCAGCAAGTGTCCTCAATCCCTCAAACACAACAGCCAGCACTCCCTCAAGACCTAATGACTGCAAGCCAGAAGAAAGAATAGACAAACAAGCAGACTCACAGGTGATTTGCACATGCAGGTATTTAAATAAGGAATTTACATTTTTACAATTATCCAGAAATGGTGGATAATTTCATTACCATAAATTCAAAGAAAGCCTCATTAGCATATGTGAATGAAGTTGCTGAAGGAAAGAGACAAAATCTTATACGCAGTGAAACAAAAAAGAATATATTACTTTGTAAGAATCAAGTCTGCCTGTCCTCCAACAGCTCAACACAATCAATGGAAATAAATGACACAATATGTTATTTGTGACATGATTAAAGAGATAGCTTCCCATCCATAATTCTGAGTATGTAGCAAAAACTGTCCGTCACAAGTGAGGCTGAAATAGAGCCTAGACCTCTAATAAGAGCAGTATTAAAGGAAATTCTTCAGGCAGAAGGAAAATGACACACATGAAGGTAGAGTAGCAAAAAAAGTAATAAAAATATAGCAGGAAGGACAAACACTGGATAAATTAACTGAATATTGATTGTAATAAAATAATAATGTTTTATAGGACCCCTGTATGTGACTAAAATATATAATAATGATCACACTGAAGAAAGAAAGGGAATAAATTAAGTTATAGTCTTTTAATAAATACCCTTAAACTTTCTGAGAAAAAGTGAAGGTATTCACTGAAGGTAAGCTCCTAATAGGATAAGGATTTATTATGGGAACCAACAAGGGTAAAATGCTGTACAGTCGCTCCCTATTTATGGTTTTGCTTTCCTCAGTTTCAGGTACCCACAGTCCCCAAATTTAAAATGGAGCATTCCAGAAAATAAGCAACTAATGTTTTCAATCAAACAGTGTTTTAATAGTGTGATTAAGTCTCACTCCATTGTGCCTAGGAAATGAGTCACCTCCTGTGAAGGATACACTGCATACACCCTGTATCCACACTGTAAACACAATGTATCCAGCTACATCCACACTGTATACACACTGTACACACCATGTATCCACACTGTATCCACCCTACATACACAACGTATCCACACTGTATACATCATGTATCTGCACTATATACACAATGTATCCACACTGTATACATCATGTGTCTGCACTGTATACACAACATATCCAAATGTATCCCCACTGTATCCACTGTCTCTTCACTGCTTGCTAAAAGCTATCTCAGTTATCAGACTGATGTTGTATCATAGTGCTGGGTTCAAGAACCCTTGATTTAGTTACTAGTGGACCTAAAATGCGTGGGGAGCAATGCTGGCATCACAGGCATACTAAAGGAAGCTATAAGGTACTTTAAGTGGAAACTGTCAAGAAAGAAAAGGAATCATATGCAGAGTTGTTAACATCTATGATAAAAAGGATGATTTCAAACCTTTAAACTTGTGAAGGAAAAAGATATTCATGCTAGTTTTGTTGCCACACTACACTGCAAAAATTATAGCCAAAGTATATGACAAATAATAAGTTAAAACAAAAAAGCATTAAATTTGTGTTTAGCAATAGGAACAATAAAATATGTATAAGCATCAATACTACAGTTTCAAATATTCTCTGAGGAACTTGGAATATATCCCTTGGGGATGAGTAGAAACTACTGTATTACTGATGATTTAATAGAAAATAAAAAATTTTAAGAAAATTTAATCCAGAAGGAGAAAAATAACATAGGTGGGACTAAAAGAAAATAAATCATAAGATGATAAGTTCATATTTAACTATATCAATAATATTAAATGTAAAAGGGTTAAATATTTTAATTAAAAGATGGAGATTTTAAGACTGGATAATAAACCAATACTAACTGTACACTGTTTATAAGTAGAACATTTTCAACATAAGAACTCAAAAAGGCTGAAAGTATAAGGATGGAAAAATAAAAAGAAACTAATTTTACTAATTTTAATACACAGAAACTAATTTTAAAAACATGCTAATATGGATTACTAAATCAAAGTAGATTTTAGGGTTTTTTTTTTTTTTTTTTTTTTTTTAGACAGGGTCTCGCTTTGTGGTTCAGGCTGGCCCTGAGCTCAGCCTCCAACTCACATCACAATCCTCCTGCCTCTGCCTCCCGAGTGCTGGGATTACAGGTGTGAGCCACCACGCCCGGCACTGTGGTATGTGGTACTGGTTGCTGCTGGGCGTGGGTCTCCACACCCAGTATTGTTATGTGGTTACCAGGGAATCGAACCCAGGCCCTTGCGCTTGCAAGACAGGCGCCGGAACCACTGAGCTAACTCCCTGGCCCAGATTTTAAAACAAGAGTTATTACTGGGGATAGAGACATTTCATAACAATAAAAAGTTCAGTCGTACAGAAAGAACACAATACTAAACTTACATTTATATAATAGCATAGACTCAAAAACAAAAACTACCAAAACTCCTGGGAGAAATGTATTTGTGTCATTATAAGTTAGTGAGATTTAAACATACTGAGCAATAACTAATAAAACAAGCAGACTGAAAAACTACTAGATGTAGAATATTTGAAAAATAAAAAACTTGACATGAAGAATATATTCTTTTCAAGAATGATGGAATGGGGCCAGGGATTTAGCTCTAGTGGTACTGTGCCTACCTTGGCTACTTAGTGGCAATTTGTACTTTTGAGAAGTCTCTATTCAATTCACTTTCCCATTAATTGATTGGGCTATTTGATAGCCTGGTAAGTTTTAAAAGTTCATTTTATGTTCTAGATCAGTGAGTTTCCAGTGATAACAAACAACTGGCTGTGGCACATGTGCCACAAGTTCATCACCACTATCCCAGATGTTATTTTCATTGGAAAAGTAGCTGGCAAAGATGTTCTCTCTTCCTGTAATCTGCCGTTTCACTCTGTTTGTTGTTTACCTTTCTCCATAGAAACTTTAAATTTTTACTTCTGTTTATCGATTCTGTGCCACTATAGTTCTATCCAGAAAGTCTTCATCTGTGCCTTGGAGTTCAAGTGTTTCCATTACATTTTCTTTTATCAGTTTCAAAATCTTTTTTTTTTTTTGAGACAGGATCTCGCTTTCATAGTTCAGGCTGGCTCTACACTGAAAAAAGCTCATTGTAGACCAGGTGAGCCTCAAACTCACATCAATCCTCCTGCTTTTACCTCTTGAGTGCTTGGATTACAGGCGTGAGTCACCACACCCAGCACCATGGTGTGCGGAGTTGACTGCTGATGCCCAGCATTGTGGTAAGTGGGTACCAGGATTGAACTCCAGACCTTGAACTTGCAAGGCAGATGCCAGAACCACAGAGCTAAATCTCCAGCCCCAGTTTCAAAATCTTAAACCTAGGTTCATGAATACTGCAACAAAAAGACACAACTAACCTTATGGAGCAGTCAAACACAGTGATCATTTAAATTATGATAAAGCTGATATAGTATAGTGCTACTGAGAAAGTAGTTTTTCAATAAATGTTGCTGGATCAATGAGATATTATAAGGATAAAAAGAAATCTTAAACCTTATCTTATACACTATGCAAAAAGTTAACTTCAGGACCAGGGATTTAGTTTAGTGGTTCAAGGGCCCATCCTGAAAAGTTAATTTCAGGACCAGGGATTTAGTTTAGTGGTTCAAGGGCCCATCACGGTAATCACATATGACAATGCTGGGTGTGGAGATTCACACCCATCAGCAATCAGTACCACATACCACAGTGTTGGCCGTGGTGACCCACTCCTGTAATCCCAGCACTTGGCAGGCAGAGGCAGGAGGATTGCTGTGAGTTCGAAGCTGAGCTCAGGGCCAGCCAGAACTACAAAAAAGTGAGACCCTGTCTCAAAAAAAAAAAAAAAAAAAGTGAATTTCAAATAGATTGCAGATCTAAGTGGAAGAAAATAAAACAATAACACCTTTAATAACACAACACAGGAAAACCACTTCATGACCTAGATAGAGGCAAACAGTTCTTAATTATGAAAAGAAAAGCACTGAATATATAGGGAAAAACTGGTAAAGAAGATGTCAAAAAAAAAAAAAAAACTATTTCCATTCACTAAAAGATAACATTAAGAAAATGTAAAAGCAAACCACAAAAGAGAAAACTCTTTGTATAAATTAATTTGAGTATATTCTTATCCACAATTAAGAACTCCTACCAAACTTTAAAAATATAATAGCAAGAGATGTAATCTTGAATAGACATTTGATAAAAGATGACATCCACTTAGCAATTAAATTTATTATAAGCACAGAAATGCAAATTAAGAATGCAAATGAATGCTAAACCTCTATTCAAATAGCTAAAATGAAAGTAGACAGTGTTTTTACCAAAAGGTATGTACAAAAATGTTAATAGCAGCACTATTCACAGTGACCTGCAAATTAGTAAAAACTCAAATGTCCATTAGTAGTATAATAGATAAATTGTGATATAATTATACAATACAATATTTCGTAACAATGAGCATGAAAGAACTATAATTATAGTCTAACATAGAAGACTTACACAAAAATAAGACAAGTATAAGATTACAGTCATAGAAGACTACACACTGAATCATTCCATTATGTAAAGTTCTAAGACAGGCAAAACTAATCTAAGAGGACAGAAATCAGAAAACAGATTGTGTTTAATAGGCTGGTAATAATGGGGATGGGCTTGAGGGAGATTCTAGAGTGATGGTGATATACTGAGATTTCACCTGGACAGTAGCTTCATGGATGTGTTTGTACTGTGACAATTTATCAGGTTATTCATATAAGCTGTATGTACTTTGTTATAAATTTCTATAATAGTGACTTTCCCTGTGCTTGGACAAAGTACTCCACGTCCACAACTTAAAAGAGGAAAGGTTTATTTTGGCTCACAGTTTAAGAGGTTAAATCCATTGTTAGATGGCTCCAAGGAAGAAACAGCACAGTGAAAGCCCATCCCATGCTGGGCTGGAACACAGACAGTGAAAAAGGGGAAAAGCCCAGCAGAATACACTGTTCTAGGTCACACTTCCTAGTGACCACTCCTTTTCTGACAAGGTCCCACCTCTGAACACAACAGTTAGCTGTGGACTCCTCAAGGACTAAGCCACTGATAGTAAGTATAGCACCTTCTAAAAGCCTTATGTTTGAACAGAAAACTTTTGGGGGATAGTTGAGATCTAAACCATAACATTCTGCCTTCAGACACCCGCAAAATAATGTCCATTTAATCATACAAAATGCCTTTAGTCTTTCCCTCGGAGCTATCAAAGTGTTAACAGTTCCGGTATTGCTGAAAAGACCAAGTCTAAAGTCTCCTCTGAGACTCAAGGCAGACTCTTACCTGGTAGCATAAAATGACAACATAAAATGACTCAAGGTAAACATTTCCATTCCAGTGGGGGAGGGTATAAAGGAATAGAAAGCAACAGCATCAGAGCAGATGAAATCCAGCAGATAAAACACTAAATCCTATATATCTATTCCTAATACCAATGGCAGGTTCTGATGATCTATGAATCCCAAAGAGCTTGATCAACCTGTCCCTGCCCCTAAAAGCCTGATGTCAAACTTTTTAGAGACTAGTTCCCAAAATGCAACCTAAAGTTGACTTACTTATTGCAAAATGTCAATATTGTAATTAAACCTGAATTCTGAAGTTTTAGTTTAGAAAAAACAACTTGTACATTTACATCTTTTGTCTTAATAGAAAAAACAAATAACATGCATGCCATCGGTTCACCGGTTC
>PVIR01018103.1:0-33866 GCA_004026965.1 Petromus typicus
TCTGCCTCCCGAGTGCTGGGATGACAGGCGTGAGCCACCACACCCAGCACTGTGGTATGTGGTACTGGTTGCTGCTGGGTGTGGGTCTCCACACCCAGTATTGTTATGTGGTTACCGGGGAATCGAACCCGGGCCCTTGCGCCTGCAAGACAGGCGCCGGAACCACTGAGCTAACTCCCCGGCCCCAAATGTGACTTTTTACAATTGAACAAAATTGAATAAAAATGAATTGCTAAACTGAACTATAACTAAGAAATTTCCAACATAAAATATATCAAGGAGAGACGTTCAAGGTAAAGAGACTAATGGTTTCTGAACTTCAGTTTTGTGGCTCTTATTGGTCCTTTAAAACTATAAATGATCTATAAGTGGATAATAGGTTCTTGAAATAAGGCTTCAAAGCCAAGTAGAAAATCAGGTATTTTTGGGGCTACAGTTCTATAAACTTAATGTGGTTTTAACCAATATCTCACATTTATCAGATATTAATTGACCCCTATATATTTGATAAATAGCAAATTACTACTTAATGAAAAGAAGTTTGTCTGGTGGTTTCAATATTTTAAATCACAGAGTCCATGGCATTACTGTGGTAGATAAAAAGACTTTCCATCAGGTTTTTTTGTTGTTGTTGTTTTGTTTTGTTTTTGTTTTTGTTTAGATAGGATCTCCCTTTGAACTTTGGCCCTGAACTCACTATGTAGCTCAGGCTGGCCTTCAGCTCATGGCAATTTTCTGCCTCTGCCTCCCAAGTGCTAGGATTATAGGCATGAGTCATCATGTCCGGCCTATGACTTTGTATTGATTATTATGTTAATTGTACAAATTCAGAAGATTCCATGTGATGATCCAACATATGTATATTATGAATTTCAAGAGGGATGGGTCTCAGTATGTTGCCAAGGTTATCCCACTGCTTCAGGTTTCCAAGTAGCTGGGAATACAAGTATGTGTCACTGTGCTTGGCTACAGTAATAAATTTTTGAGTCTTTGGTTTTATAGTGCTTGGAACTTATTGAACTTGTCCAAATACCTTGTTTTTAAAAATTATCAAACTGAGGTACAAAACAGGCCCCCCTGTGGCTGGTCATTTCAGATTACTTGTAAGTACAAGGGTAATAATTGATGTGTTAATCAATAAAGCTGTCTTACTATCTCCACTAATAAATTCCTTTTCTCTATATATCAATATTTTTATTTAAACTCATGCCACTGAGGAAAGAATTTTCAGAATTATGTGTCACATAAGTTCTCAGTTACTGTTCTCAGATTCCCCAGTCCAATCATATTCATTTTTCTTTGATTTTTAGCACAGTTGAGGGTTATATCATCTTAAGTGAATTAATGAGTAAATTCAGTTAAAATATTGGACACTACTTCATCCATCACAGTACAATCACATTAGATGTGGCAAAATAGAAATAGTTAAGAAATCCACTCTATGCTGGTAAACTCTTAGCAACCCGAAGGCTGAAAGAAGTCAGTGAAGAATATTTTACTTTATCATTAGCTCCAGCTCCTTCAAGGCCTTCTTAGCTATCTAGCTTTTACTTTTTACCGATTCTTGAGCCAGCTTTCCTAAGAAAGAGACTTGGAGCTGGGAATCTGTGCACAGGAGTTTTCCTGGCTAGTGCTGTTAATCATTTCATACAACTCAGCTATTTCGTGTGCGATTTCCTGTCCACTGTTGCATTTTGGATCTGTTGTGGGAGAGATAGAAGTCTTTGGAAGCATTTTGTTGCTTTATTTTTTTTAAAATTTTCCTACTTTCTTACTTCAAATAGATTGAAGAGATTTTATTGTTGCTTTGAAGAGCTTTTTAATTAGGTTCTGTTTCTCAGTGATGTGAATTTCGCCTTCCTTACTTGTCAAGAACTAATATCAACCAGTTCACTCTATTCAGTTTAATTGGAAAAGTCCTACTCACCATATTTTTTAAAACTTCAAATCTTTATTGGTACATTATATATACACATCATGGTCACATTCAGCATTAAGAATTTGTACCAGTACATTACACGACATGATGTAATTTTCATTTTTTCCCTTTTCCTTACCCACCATACAACCCTCTGCCCCCTATATACATAAACTTCGTTTCCTTTATTATTACTATCACATTATTTTCCCCCTAGTTAGCTACCCCTACACCCCATTTCCTTTTAAATATTTTCTATTTCACAATATCTACTATATATTCAGGAACTCATTTACATCTTTATTTTCTCATACCAGAGAAAAGATACGATATTTACACATTAGTAATCTATGTATTCTACTTCTGAGAATGTCCTTTAAAGAGAGAATTTCTGCTGGTTACACAGTATCCATCTATCCAAACATACATTTATTTTAAATTTGACGTTTTCTTTCCTTTCATCAGTGCCCCTTGTAGACTCTTCTGTAATATTGTCAACATTCTGCAATGTGGAGGGAAAAGGGGAGGACAGTGGAAGTAAAAAAGGAAATGAATAAGTCATAAAGGAGGGGACAAAAAATGTCTATAGGTGAAAAATAGGTCAGACGGTTGGGGATATTTGATAACTAGACTAAAGGGTTAGTGAAGAGTTTTGAGAGAATACTTCAAGTGGAAGGAGGGATGAAGAAAGAGGGAAGGGTAATTAAAGACTGATGGAAGCTTTGATGGTGTCATAACTTGTTAATATATTAGTAGTCGTTTTTGTTTGCATCTTCTAAGCACAATCCTGTGGAGGATTACACCAACATGGCTGTGAATGGTATCACCATCTCCCAGTACAGTCATGGGCTGGAAACCAACTCATTACCTTTTGAAGGTAATTTATGCTTTAAATCATAACATTCCTTCATGACTCCTGTTGGGTGAGTACATCTTCCTCTCGTGGTGTATTCTTTTATTCTTATACATTATATCTTCAGGGAATGTCCTACAATGGGATTTAAGGAATGTGAGCTTTCAGCAGGTCTGAAATAGTCCTTATTTTATTCAAGATTTGACTAATGTCACTGAGATACATTTTTAGTTACATAAATTTCTAGTTTTCCTTAGAGTTTCATATGTATACCTTCAGTGCATTCTAGATTCCGATGCTGCCAATAGTAATTCTGATGTCACTATCATTCTTTATATGGGACCAGTTTTACATCACTGGAATTTTTTAGGATTTTCTCTTTCCTCCTATTCTTCTGAAATTTCTCTGTTGTGTGTTTGTGTGTGTGTGTGTGTGTGTGTGTGTGTGTGTGAAGTTTTTATTCTTATTTGAGCAATAAATGTATACAATGCCCTTTTCATCTGAAGACTTATATTTCTGCACTCTAGAAAAATCATCATTTATTTTACTCAGAACTTTTTTCCTTTCCTTCATTATCTACATTTTTATTGAATTCCTCTTATTCAGTCAATGGGCTTACTACTGTGAAGGTTATTTTAAGGTATTGTTCAGTTATAACAATATGTATTTATTTTAATTGAATAATTCTTTTAAGCATCTTTATGCATATGTTTAAAAGATAGATGGATATATATATATATACTTTAACGACCACCCAAAATCAAGGTATGGTATATTTGTTTTGTTTACTTGATTCTTTCTTTCTCTTCCACCATGTCTATGTCCAATCAACAGCTAATGTCCCTTTTTTCACTTGGATTACTTCGATTTGAGAACATGATATTGATGAAGTGATATAATATATACATTAGGTATCTGAATTCCCTTGCTTAGTCTAAAGCTTTTTGAGATCCATCTATGTTGCTGTGCCTTTTGACAGTTGTTTGTGATGGCTGAGTAATGTTGCATTGTATGGGTATACCATAATTTGTTTAGATGGATTGATTTTTAAAATTTTTATTAGCACGTTTGCAGCACATAGCTATTATACTCATTGGGAGAAATTGGTACATGTATATAACACATCTCAGTCTTTTTGTACCCTTACTTTTTGCCCTGTTTTTTTCTAATCTCTGAATTTAGAGTACATGTTCTAAAGCCCATAATTTTTGCCTTCTAGTAGCACATTTGTTATGATTTTAACTTGACAAAAGTAGTATTTGGAGCTGTAACTAGAAATACTAATCTGGTGGGTTTAATGAAATGACAATAATACCCTTAAAGGAGAAAGATTTAGAGAGATTTGAAGAATGAGAAAAAAACCTACTTTTTCTGCTTTGAAGATGAGAAAGACTGTGGGCCAAAGGAAAATGGTGGTTAGTGTTCTAGAAGATGAGAAAGATCTCAGGCTGACAGCTAACGTGGAAGTGGGGGCTTCAGTTTCACAACCTCAACAGATATACTCTGACAGTTAGTTATATGGATGCAGATTAGTCCTAAAGCTTTCTTGTTATAGCGCAACTGCACAACAAAATAATTCTGGCTCTGTGAGACCCTACTTAGTGGATGCAGTTCCTCTGTCCTATACTTCTGACCTATAGAACTGTGATGCAGTACCTGTGTGTTGTTTTAAACTATTAGTGGGTTTTTTTAACAACAGCAGTAGAAGTCTAATAAACCACATCTGGGTTCAAATGCTAGCTCTATTATCACATAGCTAAGTGATCTGGGGTCTGTCCATGTACCAGTTTCCTTATTTATAAAAGTGGAAAGTAGTAGTACATATTTCTTAAAGTTAAGAGGTAATTTCAGTTGTTGAATGTGAAGCTCATGGAGAAATACCTGCCACAGAGCAAAAATTATATTAAACGCTAAATTGTGCTTTTAGCATTTCTCTTTTGTATTCAGCTGTCTGAGAACTGTATTCAATTTATCTCCCAGTACTTTTACTAAGTACAATATTTTGACAAGCATGTTATTATTTAGTGTTTTCTTAAGTCTTGGGTGTTCTTTATAGAGCCCTGTAAGTCTTTTGATTCTTATACCTATTTTGATGCTTTAAAAGATCTACATATTTAATCTTTATCATTTATATTGCACATTTTTTGTAGCAGCAGTGATCCGTGGTTTTCCATTCATGTTAAAAATATAAGTAATGAGTAAGCTGACTGGAAACTCTACGTCCACAGGCTATGAGGAATATCACTTAGCTGACTTTGCTTTTGTTAAGTGAGCAGAAGGCTGTCATTAGGCAGGTCCGTCCACACCTCTTAGTCCAGAGTTTTCTATGAGACTGACAGACAGTTGCCTATTAAGCTTCAGTTACCTCTACAAAAGTACTAACTTAAGTTTTCCTTCCCTACATCAATACCTACCACTTATCAATGTACTATCTATCTTCCAGAAATTTGTTTTCAGTTCTTGTCCAGGGAGAGTCAGTTTGCTAGCTTTCTTACCTGTGAGGATTCAGAGATATTTAATGTTTTGCTGTCATTTTTGTGGGATTTTCAGAAGATCAGCTTAGCATAAGGAATAAGAAGCCTCCTGTCTGACCCAGTACATCTTAACATTTAACCTTTACTTTGTGTATCTTGATAAAATAAGTTCTGTCTGAATATTTTCAACTTCTAATCTTACTCATGTAAATTCATATTCCCACACCTATTCACTTTCTTTCCATAGAGCAAATGTCTCCTATTTGTCTATGATAGTCCTCTACCTTTATGCTCTTGTTCTTTTTGTCATAAGAAAATTTGTACTTGTTGGTTCTTTACTGTACCTTCTCAGATGCCATACAAGAAGTGACATAAGAGAATTGTACACTCACTAAATGACATGAACTTTGTAACATATTGACTCAAGCACTTTTAAGGGCCCCTGTGTTCCACTCAGATATTGTTCCTTTCTCTTATGAGCAATTTCAAACCTTTTTATTTGCCAGGTTGAATATCAGAAGAAGAAAGGATAGGGAGTTATGATTTACTAGGAGTAAAACACAGACATGGTTTAATTATGTCTGTGACTAATGCACTTATGTATTTCTAAATGCAGTCACACACAGTTCACTGCCTCATTTCCAGCCTAAAATTAAAATATATTAAAAATGAGGATCCTCTATTTCTATTCTAGTTTTGGTGTTCTATCTTATTTCTTAAATTTTCTCTTATGCCTTGCATATCTCCTCATCACCATCTATCTTTCTTCCTTAATATTAGTAGATTCTTTGAATCAATCATGAAAAGAATAGAAGAGACCAAGATGCAAGGAGGGGCAGCTATTTCAAGAAAGTCTGAAGGGTCAATAGCACTAAGCTATTCAAAAGCTTACAGGGATGAAAATAAGGCCAAATAGTATTGAATTTGGAAGCACAAAGGCATTAGGACCACAGAAAGAATGTTTACATTAAAAATATACCGGTACATGTTTACAGTCCATAATGATTTCATTCATTGTGGGAAGGTGGGACATGTACATAATACACCACTTCCTTTCATCTTTAGGTCCTATTTCCATTTGAAAATTATTTATCTTCGTATTTGGATGAAAAAGACCACAGTGCTGGGAAATTCTGAATAAATGACAAGAGGAAGCATTGAGAAGAGATATCCAGGTGAAAAAAAACCACTAAATGAATAGAATCATTGATCAAAGGAGTTTATCTCCAAAATGAGGATGATTGAATTATGTTTGACGGGGAATAAAAATCAGTGGAGGGGAGATGAATGTAAATGGAAAAAAAATGGAAATGTTGAAAAGGAGAAAAACAGTCTTTAGTCTTTCAGCCCTTATATTTGCTTAACATCCATATTTCTGTCTTATTTATTTATTTATTTTTAGTTTTTTGAGACAGAGTCATTGTTTGTAGTTCACGCTGATCCTGAATTCAGCCTTGAACTCACAGCAATCCTCCTGCCTCTGCCTCCCGAGTGCTGGGATTACAGATGTGAGCCACCAAGCCTGGCGCTGTGGTATGTGGTTCTGATTGCTGGGAGGTGTGAGTCACCATGCCCAGCATTGTTGTGGTTACCTGGAATCGAACCCAGGCCCTTGTTCTTGCAAGACAGACATTAGAACCACTGAGCTAAATCCTTGGCCCTTTAGTCTTCTTTTTGTACCTACACACTTCCTCTCAAGTGTTTCCAATATTCTTGTAGTTTTAATTCCTAAACCTCTAGCAATAGACTCACCACCAGTTTAAGATCATACATCACTCACATTTCTCCAATCATCAGTTTTTAACACAGTTGTGTACAGATTTCTCCCCAGCCTTTAAAGTCAGTAACTCCCAAAATACATTTTCCTATTCCTCTACTCTTTGCATTTAATGTGACTTCTCTCTCTTTGCTGAAACACTCTGGCTACCACTAAGAGCAAATCTGACATTGTGTCTGACTGTTTTTCTTTTCTAAGTCTTATCTTAGGCCAGATACTGTTAAGTTATCATTCACAGTGACTAGAAAAATATCCATTTGAAAAATTTGCATCTCCACTAACCCTATCCTTTAACAGCTTCTTGAATTCATCCATATAGACCACCAGTGCTATTGTTGCTAGTCTTGTCTTCCTTTCATCTTTCCTTTATGCAACATTTATGCCTTCTTTCCTATATACTATTTTCATCAGATCACTATCCTTTCAAACAAACCAACCAAGCAGCTGACCAGCTAACCATCCTGCACCTTCTATGGTTCTCAATATTTTAACTCAAGTAAATTGATTATCTGGGTAGCCAGTCTTCAACAATATTGTCTCTGCCTTCATGTAAAATTTTGTATTGTGCTCATTTCCATGGAAATCCCTTAATTACAACTATTCTGAGACAGTCAAATAGTCCACTTAACATCTTATACTGATGTTGTTTATGTAAACTGAAATGTAATTCTTTTGCTCATTCTTCATACTAATTAATATCTAATATGACTCCTACTTGCTCTAGCAAACCTTCTGTCCAAGAATGGTGATGAGAATGCAATATTTAATTCAATAAACCTTTTCTATTCATCCTTACCAAAAGTAAGTGCAATGGGATGAATGTAGGTGTCCCTTGAAAAGTCCTATGTGGAATCCCTAATTGCAATATAACATTTGCAGGTGGGACTTGTGTGATGTAATTACATCATGAGAGGAGAGTTGTGCCCTCCTGAGGAATGGCATCTCTGTCTATGACACAGAGCTACAAGCAATAGTCAACCCTCTGCAAGTTGGATGAGAATGCACTGTAGAACCTCATCATATTGGGGCCCTCCTCTCAGATTTCCTGTCTCCAGAACTGTGAAAAATAAATTTCTGCTTTTGCTTTGTTTGTTTTTTATGGTAGTTGAGGCTGAACCTAGGACTTTCGTACTGAGCTATACCTCTAGCCCTTTTTATTGTTCTTTTTAAAATCTTGAGGCAAGTTTTCACTAAATTGGTGAGTTTCCCAGGCTGGGCTAAAACTTGTGATTATTTTTGCCCCAGGTTCCCAGGATGCTGAGATTAGATGTGCACTCTATTATGCTGAAGTAAATGTCTATCATTTACAAACCACCCACACTACAGACTTTTTTTGGCAGCTCAAACTGACTAAGACAATAATCTGTCTCATAAGAGGTGCATGATGCCATTATTGAAAATTCTCTCAAATATTTTCTAGCCCAACTGTCTAGGAAATGAGGCTCAGTGAGAAGTGTTTTGCTATGATGACACAATGAGTTGATAACTTGGTAATATGTCTAGATTCTAGATTTCCAGAATCTCAAGCCAAGGAATTTCCCTGTTTCCCCAGGTGATCACTGTGTTATTTATTTTGTATTTCTTACATATTGCAGCCTTTAAGTTCAGGCATGCAGTTGGTTTTCGCATCGGTAATTAGTGCTGACTTCTAAGAGGGCAGGTGATGTTTCTCGTACTTCTGTAAATACTATGCGACACATAATCCATTGCTTTGGGCAGGAAAGGCACTAAGCAAATATATATCGATTGAACAAGAAATAATACATCACAACGTGACATAAACCATCAATTTTCACTATCTTATTAGCGTATTCTGTCAATTAAAATTAGTAGTAGCCTTGGGTCCCTGGGCAATTACAATGGAAAAACACAGTATTCTAATACAGCAGGTAAACCTAAAGCCCTAAAGTATATTTCATAAAATCTTTGAATGGAAGAGTTTGAACTGCCCTTGAAGGTTACATTATACAACCATCTCCTCTTTTCTCCAATTTTTATTGATGGAAAACTTGAACTTGGTTATACAGAAGTTTGTTAACTATATTCAATTTATTTACAGAATCAAATTCTGATTCCCTCTTGGAAAAAGTGATAGAATTTCCCCAAATGCACATAGTGAACCTCAGTTTCTTTCTCTGTATAATGAAGAAGCTATGTTTGAATGCTAACTGATCTGTAGGCCATTTTCAAAAACCTGTACTTCTAACAAGAGAAGCAACTAACAGTGCAAGCAAATATCATGACCTGACATTTAATCCAGAAAGAGACCTGGTTATTTCAATTCTATGACATTGCTTGCTCTTAAAACAGAAAATTCTTACATATGAGGGCACAGTTTTTTACCTGAGAATGTGTCATGGAGCCCTGAAAAACACTGTAAGGACAAAGATCAAGACTTTTGTGAAATGAAGGTGATAAGTAAGCACTAATGATCACTGCTCAGGTCACCATGTTTCTAGAAAGCTGCATCCTTAGGAACATCTGGAAAAGTGAAGGAAGACTGTAAGAACTAAATGTAAACTGGAGTGGTCTGAATGGAGAGGCCCAGCACTCCTGAATTCCTGAGAAATGGCAGGGGGCTTGGCACACTGGGACACAAAGTTAATCAGGCAGAAATACCTCCCTCATCATCCTCCTTACTTAAACTTACCATTCATGTTTAGTTTCCTTCCCTCTACTCGCAAAGCTCTACATCCTATTTGCATCATTCCACAAATGCAGATTAAACAACTGCTATGTACCAGACATTAGGGGATGTAGTAATGAAGAAGATATAGTCGTGACTCATCCTCCTCACTCTGTTCATAGTATCTATCCCTCAACTTTACCAAAGTACCTGAGGCAATTATTCATCCTTCCAGGGTCAGGTCCATGGTTGTCTTTCATTCAGTGTTCTCTAGCAAGTGATGCTTCCTATGTTACCTCTTCTTTCCTTTCCCTCTCTCCCTCCCTTTCTCTTTACAGCTTTCTGTGGCCAGCTCAGCTCATATAATACTTGTCACTACCCTTCTTATGCTCTGGATAGTATGCATAAGTGCGATCTTTTCTGGTGGTCTGTGAGAAATGTGAGAACACAGAATTTTTTTTTTTTTTGTACAGCAGGCACTCAGTGCTGCAAAGTGTCCCTCAAGAAGTATGACTCAGAATAATAATCACCATCATTACTATTCTAGGTCCTATGCTGAGCATTATATGTGCATTATTTGATTCAATCTTCACATTCATTCTCCAGTTTAAATTGAATGCAGTTCCTACAAGAACCCAGGTCTGCCTAATTCTCACACCTGTTAAAACACCATACTAATCTACCTCCCAGAGCAGTCTCTAATGTTCCTGTCATTATTCTATGGCTCTTATCAATGCACTTTTAATGAGAAGCTATAACTTCCCAGGTTTATTAGTTCAGGACAATACTGAATTGAACTTGTATTCTTTAAGCTCATGTAAGCCACTGGTTTGGGTATGGAAGAGGAAGAGAGGAAGGAGGATGGAAGTAACCCTAGAGGGTTCTAGGATAGTTCACACACATAGGGCACAGTGTCCTCTGAGTCACTAAGATGTGATGAATAAGAATGTAGGAGGAAGAAATGGAAAATAATTGAAGACAAAATAATATTTGGCTAAGCCACATGATTATGTTTGCTAGGTGCATCTTTTGGGGAATATTTTCATGAAATGCCCTTCCCCAATGTTTCTTTTTCTACAAAGGACAGTAAAGACAGAGATAGCCAGGTTCCCGATATGCTTACGGTAATTACAGTAGGAGCCAGCAAAGGTCAGCACTGGCTTCTACAGAGACACGGCCACTTCAGGGCCCTCTTTCACATAAACTAATTATTCCTGCAATGTATACATGATTTTTTAAACTAAAAATTGGAAAATATCAGGAAGTAAAGCCATCATTACTTTTCAATAAAAGGAAGAGATTTTCAGCAGACACTGCAAAGCCCCTTATATCTGAGCAATCTTTTACTTCTTGTTTAATTCATGAAAGTAAATTTTAGCTCTCTATATTTACAATCTGAGGCAGTCAACTCAGGGCATTATAAAATTGATCTCTGAATCATATTTTTAGTGCAGTACATCAGACAGAAATTACATCTTCTCTCAGTTTTCTTAATAGTTTGAATTTCAATCTTTGTTTACACTTGTTTTATAACAAATATTTTTAATTTGGATCATAGATGGTTCTTAATAATGCATTTGGTGATGCTCAGTTTGCACCTCCAGCATTCTGTGTTCTCATACGCTGAGCCCATTCTGGAGCTGCCAAAAATTACTGTTCAATTCTAGGCACTTGGAAGACTGCCCAAAGCCCCCTCTTGAAATGCATTTTAACAAATGCACAAACATAAACCAACTCTATGGTGGTAGTGTTAATATGTAAAGATATATATGAACAGACCTATGCAAATGTGTGTATACTCATAACAAAACTGTAGAAAGTAAAGGACAAACAGTGGAGAAATCATGCTTCTACTGGATGCTGAAAAATTGCAGAGACTGAAGGAGCTCAGGCTTTCTCAAGGCCTTCAGAAATACACATATTCCCAGATGAAAAATGGAGTCCTAGAAAAAGGAAAACACACTATTTTTTCCAACTGGGTTACCTGTTCTTTCAGAGGTAAAAGCAAACTGAATTTTCCAGGGGAGCACGAGGAGATATCATTGTGAGGAAGAAACATAAAAAGGCAAACTACATGGGGAGAAGGTTAGAGTCAGTCCTATGGTGAGTGGTCCGAAACCAAGTAGGGTGACTTCTCTGAAGCTGAAACAATGCAGTTTTCTCAAGTACATTTTAAAAAAACTTTGGAGTTGAAGGCATTTGAAGCAGAAGAAAGATGTCCACGTGGGACGAAAAGATGGTGAAAAATCATCAGGAGAAGGTATGTCAGCCGGCTCTGCATCCTACCTGAGCTCTGATTTCTAGAACTGGCAAATGTGGTTACTTTTTTTTTTTCTTTTTTTCTGTTCTGGGGACTGAACTTGGGCCCTTGTGCTCATAAGGTCGGCACAGTAGCACTGAGCTAAATCTCCAGCCCTGTGGTTAAATATTTATAGAAAATTTATTCAGACTTAGGCTTAAATCCTGGCCTACACATACACGATAGGACTTTGGCAAGATTCTTAAATTCTGTGATGCACAATTCCATGACTTTAGAACAAGTACAATTATAGTAGTTACCTCCTAAGGTTGTGAGGGTTACATTATTTAACACAAGGTGCTTGGAATAATGCCTAGATAGCATGACTGCTCCTTAAATAGTGGAGATTGAGAAAATTAAACGTTTAAAGGGCGTTTAGGCAGAGATGCAGGTCCTCCAGAGCTGCAGGAACCAGGTGACCATAGATTGCAGCAGATTAATGCCTCTTCTCAGAGCTCTAGTTCAGTTTAGAACATAGCCTTTAGATCAGAGTGAGATTTTATGTTAACAAACCTGAGTTGTTTAACCAGAATTACCAAGACACCACTTATTTTGAAAGGATGGTTTTGGGGACTTGTGGATTAGGGGAGGAGTTTGCAACTGGTCTGATTATTTCCAGAGAAATGCTGAAGAGACAGAATTCTAGACACTTCACCATCTTTGCAGCAGCAGCCAAGATATTGGCAAGGACATTAAATCTACTCATGCTTCACATTCTGAAATCTCCCTGATCCAAGTCATCAGAATCTTTGCCTGGATTATTGCAGTAGCTTCCTAACTGGTGTTCTCGCTTTCACATTTGCTCTGTTTGTCCAAAATCTGTGCTCCAAAAGCAGAATGCTCCTGCTAGGAAGCTATTCTCAGCCCATATCACACATCAAACTATTTTGAGGAAATTTTAAAAAATGCTTTCTCCCAAAATATTGCATTGTATCAGAACTACCATTGGTGTAACATTTTAGTTTACTCCTCAAACCCCTGAATATTTTCATCTCTGCCTTGGAGTAAAAGATAAGCTTCTTACCAAGGTCTATATGAGTAGGTAGATAGTTGACTGCTTTTCTGACTTAATCTTTTACCAGCTTCCTCCTTTTTCATTATGTTCCAGACATACTATCTTCTTTGCTCTTTTTTGAACATGGCAGGAAAGGTTCTACTTGCCATACTTTGCAGTTATGTTCCTACCATATGGATCTCTCTGTCTCTGTCCCTGTCTCTGTCTCTGTCTGTCTGTCTGTCTCTCTCACACACACACACACACACACACACACACACACACACACACACACACACACATTGTCTCCTCTCTTTCTGGCACTAGCAATGCTAACTCCATCTCTTAAGTCTCTGTCTAGATATCATTTAACAGAGAAACTTTCCATGCTTAGCCTATTCGGAGTAACATCCTCACCATTTTTTGTTCCAATGAAATACTTTATTATTTTCATTCACATTATAATTTATATCAATCTTTTGCCGCTTTCTGTTATAGAATTTAAGATGTACAAAAGCAAGGATTTTTGTCTGGCTTGTCCATAACTACATCCTCAGCTTCTAAAGTTGTGTCTGTTGGATAAAAATTTATTTTTAGTTGATTAAATTAATGAAATAATTTATGAATCTGTGTTTCCACATTGCCAGGTTGAATGTAGGGTGTACTAGGGGAAATTTCCAGGATATTGCAGTACATATTCAGCAGATGACCAAGTTGAATAGTTGTATTAAGGTTAAGCTGAGGGTTACATTAATTAATTTAATCATATTATAATCATTACATCTAGATGTTTTTGGTCCAGTAGTTATAGAATGTGCCTCAAATCATCCTCAAACATATGGATAACATATAATCTGATAGGGGTAGCAAGATTTTATATAGGTTCCTGGAGTGGAAATATTCCTGAGCTCTGATCTGAAAACCTAGCAGATGGCAATGTAAATGTGGTATCTGAGAGTAATACCACATTTGCATAAGTACTGTATTTTCAAAACAATTTATTGCACTACAAAATACTGGACCAGAAATGGTACATTTATATTTCCCAATAATCCTTAAATGTGACTCCAGTTCAGGTATTAGGCTGCATGACTCTGAATTGCTCAGAATTGCTTTTCCCAGTAAAATCTTGTGAAGAAAAAACATAGATCCAGGTGGGTCTTAAAATACCATAAAGTTTCAATATATTAGTTTTGCCTCAGTTTTCTAAACTGGAAAGTGACAGAATTGACCCTAATTGCTACTTTTCTGTATTGCTTCCAATCTACCCAGCCCTCTTGGACAATTCTTAGAGCAGTCCTTCTTGAAACATCACTTATACAACTGTGCACTTGGAATCTTACCTGATAGAAACTTTACTATATTCTCTGCTTGTTTGAATTCTAGCCACACTCCAGAGTCAGATGAAACATCCTACACCAGCAAGATCTTCCTGACCATTTCATGAAAATGATGGCCCCTCTGATTTCCAGAAGGAATCTTTGCCCACGTTCTAGCTCAAATTTCTAACAGCTTTATCTCTGGGTAGTATTTTCCAACCTTGATGAAGATTACAAGCATAAAGATATGAGGTAAACCTAGGTCACAGTGGAAAACACACATTAAGTAAACTACACTAAAGTATATGATAATTAAATTGTTGAAAACCATTGATGAAGGAAATATATTAAAAGAGTTAGAGAAAAATGAAACTTTGTCCAGAGAAGAAGAGAGATAAAAGTAAAGCTAATTTTTAATCAGAAACAATGTTGATGGAAAAAGATTTACCTACCAATCTAGACAATTATGTTAGATAAACACAAGCTGTAAAAATTCACTCAAAGATTTGTACTATGAAGACTTTTCTGCAGGATGAAGGAAACTTTAATCTATACAAAAGAATGAGTTTCACTGGAAACTTTAAAAGTTTTTCGCATTATCTGTCAGGAGCAATCCTATATGGGAAAGTTAATTGGACAACTGGGACTATGACTGAGCTGAGCTTTCCTGCCTGCACACCATCTATGACATATCCAGACCTGAGGATTTGACTCTTTATCTTCACCTCCAGGGACAACAATGGCAGCACATGCTGTGATGCTCCAGGGAAGAATTATACTGGGATCTTCATTTATGTGATTTATCATTGTTCTAGGATGAACAAACCTACTGCCCTCCTAGTGAACATTAACCATTACTTTTGTCACTCCTAATGTCCCAAAACTACTGCCCTCTGAGGGACCAGTTACATTGCTTGCTGCAACGTACAGAATAAAAAGTGTGGCAAGCTCAGGTCTACAGTCTTTGCTACCCAAAGTAGAGTGGATCAGTTCCAAGCTTAGCTTCTTCTCTAAGTCTCATTTCTGCCTATATATTAATTATCTCACCTTGTGCTATCAGACTCACAGGAGACTAGAATTTACTGCAAAGGTTCTAGTTATGTCTCTTTCCTCTGTTCCCTACAGTTACTTCAAAAGTAATCAAATACTTAAAGAATTAAAAGACCATACAGTATGATATGGATAACATGTATATGCATATGAAACAATAACATAAATTTAGGGAGGAGCAATATAAGAAATGTTATAATGCTATTCAAAGTAGATCTGATAAGGTGGAGGAAAATGTAAACTTGAGGGCAAAAGTTAGAAACAAAACTAATATGACAGTTTGGAAGAAAAAATATTCCTAAAACAAAGACAAAACAATGAACAGCAAGAAAAACAAAATCTTAATCCCAAATAAAACAGTAAAGGGACAAAAAGGAAAAAAATAAATATTGGGAGCAAATAGCAAAAATATTGACACAGTAAATCAAAACCCAGCCCTATGGATAATTGTATCAAATGAAAATAGTATAAACATATCAATTAAATAGCAAAGATAATCAAATAAAAAAGCAGATTCAAGTTTATAATACTATGAAAGATATATTTTAAATATACCAACTTTGAATAAAGATTAAAAAAAGAAATAGTGTATACTGTTTGTTTTAGTCACTA
The DNA here is from genome assembly GCA_004026965.1 of Petromus typicus. Lineage (NCBI taxonomy): Eukaryota > Metazoa > Chordata > Mammalia > Rodentia > Petromuridae > Petromus > Petromus typicus. The sequence goes on from PVIR01018103.1 coordinate 15,923, forward strand.
GGACACTTACCACTTAGAGGAAGAGAGGTTTATTTTCTCTTATGATTTCAGAGGGTTCGGTCAGTCCTCAGTTGGCTGACAATTCTTCAAAGTAGAGTGACATGTAGTAGAGTCAAGCTACTCATTTCATGCCAGCTAGAAAGCAGAACAAAAGAGAAGAACAAAAGGGAAGAGGACTGGGTAGAGAGATATATCCTCCATAGGCGTGGCTCCAGTGTCCACCTCCTGCAACCAGGTCTCACCTGGTAAAAACACATTCACCTATGATCTCATCAAAAGACTAATCTGGTCATGAGCACAGAGCCTTCATAATCGAATCAACTTTCCAGGAGTTTCTTAATCTAGTCAGGTTGACAATTATGATTAACTGGCACATCATTAGAACACTAGTCATAAAGAAACTTGGGAGCTGTTTTAATGTCAAACAAAGTGGACTTTATGGAAGGAATATTGTTAGTACTAAAGAGAGATAATATGTAATGATGAAAAAATAAAAATAAATAGCATAGAATTATGTAGCAAACTTCACAAAACTGAAATGAGAATTTGACAAGGGTACAATCTTTGTTGGAGATTACAACCTTGTTCTCTCAGTAACAGCTTGTACAAATAGAAAAAAAATGAGTGAGGGCATAAAAGGGTTGAACGCTATCAAATAATTTGACCTTGCTGACATTTACAGACGACAACATCCATTAGCAGCAACATATACATTCTGTTCAAGTACACACAAAACCATAAATAGACCATATTCTGAGTCATGAAGCAGGCTGAAAAACTTTAAAATACTGAAATATTTTCCACCCAAAAATACATTAGAAATAAATCTTAAAAGTTATTTGAGATACCTTAAAATATTTTTAAAGAAAAAACATAAGCATCCGTAGATTAAAGAAGAAATCACAAGAGAAAATATTTGTACTGAATAAAAGTCAAAATAAAAATTTTTATCTTTCACATATGAGTTCAGAACATGTAGTATTTGTCATCCTGTGTCTGAGTTATTTTACTTAATGTGATGGTGTCCAGTTACACAACTTTTACAGCGAATGATACGATTTCATTTTTCTTTATGGCTGAACAATATTCCATTGTTTATGTATAACACACTTCTTTTTATCATGTGCTGATGGACATTTTGAGTATAGGGTATAGCGTTGAAACAATTACAGGTGTGTATCTATCTCTTTGATGTGTTGATATAACTTCCTTTGAACATATACCCAGAGGTCAGATAGCTATATCTAAAAAGGAATCTCAAAGAAGAACAGAGTAGAAGAACAATTACTAGAGGACAGGTAGGGGAAAGGCAGGGGATAGAGATTGGATGATGAGTACCAAAATACAGTTAGATGATAGGAATACATTCTAGTGTTCTGTACCACAGTGGGATAAGTCTAGTTTACAATAATCTATTACTTATCCTGTGAAGAGCTAGAAGGTAAAAAGCTCCAAACATATAGAAATGATACAGAGATGGAAGTGTTAATTATTGAGATTTGATGATTATATATTGGATACTTGTACTGCCCCAAAATATGTACTTACTACATGTCAGTTGAAAAATAAACAGCTCATCACAGTTTGTGGGATTAATTTGAAGCAGGATATAGAAGAAATAGATTTATAACCCTGAATATATCTATATCTATATCTATATCTATATATAGATATAGATATAGATATTAGAAAACAAAATTTCAAAATCAGTGATGTGGAGTTCTATCATAAGAAGATAAATAGAAAATAATTACCCTTAAAACAATTTTTTAAAAGAGAAAAAAGACTGGTGATGAAGCCCAAAGTTACAACACTTGTCTAACATGTACAAGATGCTTGGTTTGACCACAGGCACTGAAAAAAGAGAAATAAAAGAGAAACATAAAGGAGAAGGAAATGGTAAGTAGAGAAACTAATAATGGACAAAATTAATAAAAGCAAAAGTTTCCAGTATCGGGAAAACTGCAAAGACACTAGATATGTCACAGATATTAAGAGGGAAATAACAGTATACTATAAATAAATATATACCAAGAGTTTTAACAAATAATTTGAAATGGATGAAATCTCAAAAAAGATACAAATTACCAAATCTGAGTTGGAGAGATAGAAAATTTTAGTAACACTACATGAATTAGAGGAATTAAATTTGTGATTTTAAAATCTCCCAGCAAAGCAAAGATAGCCTACATAGGTTTATTGGATGATTATGTCAAATATTTGAAGAAGAAATAGTATCAACAACCCCCAAGTTTTCAGAGATTAAACAATAGGTTAATACTTATCAAATAATTTTATGAGACCAGCATTAACGTGGTAACAAAACAAGATAAAAAATATGACAAGGAAGCAAATTACAGACCAATATCTGCCCTGTAGAAATGTCACTGTTACTTCTTTAATGAGTGGTAATGTGGGAGTACTGGCTTAAAATGTACTAAAATATGTCATAAGATAGGGCACAGTTAGCCTTCTATAGATGATCAAATTGGTAGTGTTCAAGTTTTCTATTTCTTAACTTATTTCAAATGCACAAGGATACAGAGAAAGTAGCTAAGTCTTCCAATTTGTGATCTTGGAAACTGTGTATTATTTATGTCCATAACTGAGCTTCCTTATTACACACTAAACTCAAGAACAGTAAACATCTCATTCACTTCCTCTACCTTGGATTCAGCATACAATTTTCTAATAAATTAATATTTTATAGCAGGGACCACCAAACTTTTATTCAAAGGGTCAGACCCTAACTATTTCTGGCTTTTATGAACAGATGATCTCTATTTTTATTTATAATTTATTTTATTGGTACATTTTATGAATATATTATGATCACATTTAACATTCAGAATTTATACTAGTACATGATATATCTTGATTCTCAGTTTTTCTCATTCTCCTGCCCTCCCTACAACTTCCCACCCCCATATACATAAACTTTGTTTCCTTTTTTACTATCACTTGTTTTCTTTCCCTTCTATATTAGCTCCTACCCCCTTTTCCCTTTGAACATTTTCTTCCTATTTCACAATTCCTATCATACATTTTACTCACTTACACCTTCAGTTTCTCATACCAGAGAAACTATATGGTACTTCTACATCTGTGCTTCATTTATTTCACTTATGAGTGTTATCTCAGTATTAACCATGGAACCAGGTTTTACCAGCTTGTGAACTGTTAAATTTTCAATTTTTTTCAAATTTCTTAAGAACATTATAACCAAGTCAGTGCTGAGATAACCGGCCAAACAACTTCCTGTAATTAACCAGATATTTCTATTTTAACCAACTGTTAAAATATATTTGTGGGGCTATGCCGTTGTCTCTGTCTATACTAATAATGTGATTTCCTTCAGTCTCAACTACACAAATATTAAAATTTTTGCTAAAAATAATTTAGAGGTTAAAATCTTTGAGTTAACACTAGTAACAACTTCCTAATTTAGTTATTTCACTGTGTATTTTGAAATTTCACCAAAAATCATCTCACCTCTAAACCAACATTCCTTCTACTTCCCTTCTATTCCTCCTTCACTTTGAATCTTCCTTTTCTCTCCTCTGTCCTTCTCTTCCCTTCCCTGCTCTTCTCTTCTCCTCTCCTCCTCCTTTTTCCTCTCTCTCTCTCCCTTCCCTTCGCCTCCCGCTGATTGAATTCAGGACCTTCACATGAAGTATATGCCCAGACTCCCCCTTTGAGATAGAATTTCATTGAGTACTTAAGGGCAATTTGAGCCTGCCTGCCTCAGCCTCCCAAGTAATTGGGGTTGTATTTATGCCACATTACACTCACATTATGCCCAGCATCTAATGGACAGATAATAATTGCAATAATCCCTTATATTTCTCATGAATTCAAGGGAAGGTCTTTGTTCAAGCATGTTACAAGCCATGCAGGCAAGAAAAAAGATTTTCCTCTAGATAAAATATTGATCATAAAGAAAACCACTGAAATATAAGATTATCTCAAGACTATAAGGCCACTCTGATGACAAATGTAAGAAGTCTGAATTTACAAAAATTTAGTGTTTGCAATGAGTTAAAATAGTGGGCTACATATCTTTTATGATCAAGAAAGAAGTGGTCTTCAAAAAACAGTGACATATATGATCAGGAAATTAGATTAGAGGTAGAAAACGAGGAGTAGAAGTAAGTGACCACTATTTTGTATGCAGAAATAGGAGATACTCCTTATCTTTTTACATACAGTCAGGTTTTACTTCCTTTTCAGGTCCCTATTGGATCATCACCTTTTAGTAAAGATGTTCCCTTGATATCCTTAAATCCTCTATGTATTAGGTTAAGCCATAGGATATTTTGGATTTAATAAATAGTCAAATAATGAACTTGTAAATGAGTTGTAGTATGTATAGCTGATATTGCAAAGTAGAAAATATATAAAAGGAAAGAGTGTAAGGGTAATAATGAGGGGAAAACAAAGGTGGTAATAATAAAGAAAACAAAAATTGTGCATATAGAGGGTAGGGGGATGCAGGGCAGGGGGAAAAGGGAAAAAATGAAAATCAAGTCATGTCATATTCTGGTACAAACTCTTAATGTTGAATGTGATTATCATGTGTATTCACAATGTACCAGTAAAGATAATTTAAAAAATAAATAATCAAATAATCACAATATAATACATCCAATTTAATATTTCTCTCTTCATACCGTTTTCTTACACTGGATTCTAAAGGACTTGTTAGGGTTATCTACTTGACTGAGTTTTGCAACTTTCATTCTATCTCTTGGTGGTAATTCCCACTAGACATTTGTTGAATGAATGGGTAAAAAGTGGCATCAGTAGTTTTACTTATTTAGAAATGAATACACAGCATGTTTCCAGATTTGTGTATGTAGCAAACTATGTAGATAGTAAAATTCTATGCTAATGGTACCTTACCAAAAGTTTAAGTATGAAGTTTTATGAACAGATAGTATTAACTCCACTGAGTACGGGGGAGGCATGAAATCTAGTCAGATTTACCAAAGGTTTGTGATTCTATTTTAAATTGATTTTATTGGTACATCTTATATACACATCGTGATCACAATTGAGTTTGAAAATTTGCACCAGTACGTAACACAACTTAATTCTTATTTTTTCCCTTTTCCCTGCCCACCCTACAAGACCCACCCCTCTATATACATAAGCTTTGTTTTATTTTTTACCATCAGATGTTTTCCTTCCCTTCTTTACTTACCCCTACCTCCTTTTCCTTTTGAATATTTTCCATTTTACAGTACCGGTCATATATTTTAGAACTCATTTAAATCTTCAGTTTTTCATATGAGAGAAAATATATGGTATTTACACATCTGTGACATATTTATTTTGTTTATAAATATAGCCTCAAGAAACATCTATTTCGGTATCAAAGACTCACATTTTTCATTCTTTATGGCAGAATAATACTCTATTTAATTAAAAATATCACACCTTTTTAAAATTTAAATCTTTATTGGTATATTATATTTACATACTGTGATCACATTCAACATGTGTACAAGTATATGACATTGCTTAATTCTCATTTTTTCCCATTCCCCTACCCACCCTACCATCATCCCTCCCTCTATATACATAAGCTTTGTTTCCTAGTTCAGGCTGGCCCTGAACCCAGCCTTGGACTCAGCAATCCTCCTGCTTGTGCCTCCAAAATACTGGAATTAGAGACATGAGACATCATTCCTGGCATTGTGGTATGTGGTACTGATTGCTGAGTCACCACACCTGGCTTTGTTGTATGTGGTTACCAGGGATTGAACCCGGGCCCTTGAGCTTGCAAGGAAGGCCCCAGAATCACTGAGTTAAATCCCTGGCCCCCTATCTCCAACTGTGGCAAAACAATCTATTTCATCATGTGGATTGGTTTCCCTTTCATATTCATTTGTTCATAGTCATCATTACTGAGTTCAACTGCAAATACTCTACTGTATCCAGGAAGCTTAAAGTAAACAAGTGGATTAGTTAATGTGGTTTAGAAAACCTGTTTTCTGGCTTCTCTGGAGAAACCATTGAACCAAACAATGCCAATTTCCCACCATCTGCTAAGCTCATGTGCTAATTCGTTTTGTCCCTGCTTTTATAAAGCTCTGTTTAAAACTCATAATCTGGTTGGACAGTTGCTTTCTTTCCCTCTGTATTCTTCATTATTGTTAGAGGTACTTCTTGGAAGATATTCTTTATATTGTTGTTGGTTAATTTGCTCAAGTCTCTTTCAACAATGTCAGTATAGATGAAGAAGTAATTTATGCAACAGCATGCCCTACATAGGAAAGGATTCTAAGTGTACCATGTTAAACTACAGCACAATCTGCACTTGAAGATATTCAGATGGTAGTGTTATGTGAGGCAGTTCTACTAGAGTGTTGATCACTACATTATACCTGCATTTTCATTTCCTCCACTCTGCTACCAAAATGAGGACTTATAGAGGCTTGAATAACCTTTCAAGTATTGAACAGAGTTGCCATGCTTTCTATAAGCAGTGAAATCTCTCACTGACTAAGAAATGTGCTCTATACAACAAAACCTGGTCTTGAGCCAAGTTTTTCTATATATTACTTCTTTGAACTTAGCAAAACCATGAAGCCTATTAAACTTTCATGTTCTCTTATATATGAAATAGTGACCAAAGAAACATAAGGATCAAATTCAATAATGTCAAGAAATCAACTTGTTTGCCCTTCAATATGGGTTTGAGAAACACATTGTAAGATCTGCAATTATTTCATAGAGCTCCCTACTTTGGGCTGATTCTTAAAATCTTTGCCATTTTCCATTCTGAGAGTGAAAGTGGCCACTTATGTATGCAATGTATATATTATACATGCATTGCATTTGGAATTGGGACTGAGAGAAACTGGAAAAACCACAGATGATTAGTGAATTTTGGATAGGCAAACAGATGCTTCTTAACCACTTGACATTAATTTTTTGTTTAAAATAACCGAACACTGTGGGAAGAAATGCTCAGTGATAAGAGAGTTGCTTCAAATGTCCTTGATTGTTAAGCCAATTGAAGAGGATGAATACAGAACTTAGTATTTCTGTCTACTAAGACAGCACATCACCTTATGAGTGTGCTGTCTCAGACATTCTAGAGGACCTCTGGATATAAAGATAGAAGATGATAATTAAGCATGGGAAGAATTTTTTCCTTGCAGTCAAAGTGGTGACAAAATGAGTGTCTGTTGAATCAGGTTATATTTCACACGGAAAACTAATTGATTAAGGAACAGAAAATGTTTTTACTTTTCGATACTAGTTTTGTAAACTGGACTTACTTGTAAAGTTTTGGAAGCTCAACTGATTTCTGGGAGAAACAGAATGGTCAGTTTAATTTGGAGCAATGTACAAACATGCATATTCAGAAAAATGGGAAGGCCAGCAACTTTTTACTGCTATTTATTAGAATGATGAAAAGTCTGAGAGTGAAATGCTTCATGATGTGTCTGTCTCCTGAACTGAGAAGCCCCAAACCCTCCCTTATCTATATTTCTATCCGGGCAACCAGTAAAAGGTATGTGGCGTGGTGGGCCTGCCTGTTGGGATTTAATGTGAGTGTAAACTAGCAAACTTCTGCAAATTTAACAGCTTGATGGAAAATCACCTTAGTAGCTAAAGATTACCCTTATATTTTACATTGCACATTTACTTTTTTTTGTTTGTCTTGCAGAAGTGCTTACCAGAGAGTGTATGCCAGAAAGCACCATTGATTTGAGAGTCCTTTACAGCCTTTGTTACAGAGGCTCTCTAGGCCAGCATGTGAAATGGGAGGGACTCTTCTTGTACCAAGAACTTCATGAAAAACAGCCAGGAAAAGAGTGTCTTAATGACATCACACTCTAGCTCTCAATTCTCAACTATCGAGTGCAAACTCATGGTTGCTGCTTGTATTGTTCCTTGGATTTCTGATGCCATGAGGAGATGGAAGGGTATTCAGGAGTCTGAATTCTTCCAACTTTATGTAGCCACTCTGCTGTCTTTATCACACCTGCTTCCTACTGTTGACATTTGCCTCTTTATCTGAAGTGGTTATTAGGAACTCTGGAAGACATGGGTATGCATCAGCACTTTTAGTTTCCTTTTCTTAAAGTTAGTTTATATTTTTAATTAATTAATTTTATTTGTACAATTTAGATATAAATGACAGTCACAGTCATCATAGACAATTCACACCTGTACAGGATGTATCTTCATTGTTTCTCCCCATTCTCTTCCCTTCTCTTCAATCATTCTTCCCCTTCTTATTCACTAAGGCTTGGTTTCCATTTTATCTTTCTTTCCTTGTTTATTATTTTCTCTTTCCTTCATTTTCTAATACTCTCTTTCCTAGTGTCTCTTTCCATTTAATGTTTCTTCCTAGCTCATAATATATATTATAAATTTTGATCTTTATTTACACTTCCAGCCTGTCATAGCAGAAACAATATGATATTTACATATGTGTGTCTGATTTATTTCAGTTAAAAGTACGGTCTCAAAGTGTATCTGTTTACCTAGAAATATCTCAACTTTATTTTTTTTATGGCTGAATAGTACTCCAGTATAAAATAAAACATCATCTTTTTTATCCACTCATTGGTTGATAAGCATTTAGATTATCCCCAAGCCTTAACTATTTATCATGTGTGCAGAGATGGGGGTTTAGTTCAGTGGCCTCACACCTGCCTGGTAAGGATAAGGTCCTAAGTTCAATCTCTGGTACAAAAAATATTATGCCACTATAAACATGAGTATGCATATATTGCTATACTATGGTGTTTGTAATTCTTTTGGGAAGACACCATGAAGGGGGATAGCTGTGTTGAATGTAACTTCTAATCCCAAGGTTTTGAGGAATCTCCACAGTACTTTTCACAGTGGCTGCACCAGTTTGCACTCCTACTAACAGTGGAGAAAGATTCCTTTCCCCCCACAGCCTGTCCAGCATATGGTATTTGTTGATATCTTTACAATAACTATTCTTTCTGAAATGAGATGGAATCTCAGTGTTGCTTCAATTTGCATCTCTAGAATGATCAGTGATGTTGAAAATTGTTCATATGTTTATTTTCCATTTGTACTTCTTGAGAAGTATATGTTCATCTCAGATGCTCATTTTTTGACTGGGTATGTAAATTTGAAGGGTTTGATTTTCTCAGTTCTTTATAAATTCTAGATATTAGTGGTTGGCCTACAGAACAGTTGGCAACATTTTTCCCACTCTGTTATCTCTTCACTTTGTTGGTGATTTCTATTGTTGTACAAAAGCTTTTTAGTAAGATGAGATCCCAGGTGTTGATTCTTTGTAATACTTCCTGTGTAATCAGAATTTTGTTCATAAAGTCTTTGCCCACACTTATGTTTTCCAGAGTTCTACATATTTTCCCTTCTAGCAGATTTATTATTTTGTTTAAATATTTAGATCTTTGACCCATCTTGATTATACTTTAGTGCATGGAGAGAGATATAGGTCTAGTTTTAACCTTTTGTATATTGAAAGCCACTTTTTCCAGCACCATATATTGAATGAGCTACCTTTCTCTTGTGATGTTTGGCACCTTTTTCAAAAATAAGGTGGCTGAGTCTGTTTGGAGTTGTTCTGCAACTTTGAATCTATTCCATTGATCCTTGGGTCTATCTTTTTTTCCAGGATTATGCTGTTTTTATCAGTTGTCTGAAGATGTACATGTATAAGTGATATTACACATTGAATGAGCAATCTGATAGACTAAAGACTGGCTTAAAAATAATCACCTGCCAGTACCATGTTATTTTTATCACAGTAGCTCAGTAGTACAATTTCAAGTTAGGGAGTGTGATGGCCCCTGTTTTGCCTTTGTTACTCAAAATTGTTTTTGCTGTTATGAGCCTCTATTATGAGCACCTTCTGGCTCCCAAAAAAGTTTTAGGAATGTTTTCTTTAGCTCTGTGTTGCATGCTATTGATTTTTATTGGGCTTGCAATAAATCTGTATAATAAGTTTTGGAGTACAGCCATTTTTACTTCATTGGTTCTTTCTATCCACAAGCAAGTGTTATCTTTTCATTTTCTGATATTCTCTTTGATCTATTTTCAGAGTACTATAGTTTTTAATATAAAAATCTTTTACTTCCTTTGTTAGGTTGATTCCTAAATATTTCATTTTTTGATACTTCTACAAAAAAACATGGTTTCCTTAATTTCTCTCTCAATAAGTTTGTTATTTGTATACAGGAATGCTACTGATTTTTTGAGTGTTGACTTTGTATCTCCCTATATGACTAAATTTATTTTTTAAACCTAGCAGTCTTTTGGTGAAGTTTTAGGGATCATCTATGTAAAGTATCATGTCATCTTATGTAAAACAGCATATCATCTGCAAAGTGATGACAGTTTAACTTCTTCCTTTCCAATCAGTATTTTAAAATTTTCTTTCTCTTGTCTAATTGCTCTGGCTAATGTTTCTAGAACTATAGTTTATACAAATAATGATAGTCTATATCCATATCTTGTTCCTGATTTTAAAGTGAAAGTATTCAGTTTTTTGATCATTTAGTATGATGCTGGCTTGTTTGTCATAGATGGCTTGTGTCAGATTGAGGTAAAGATCATCTATTTCAATTTTGTGTAGGATTGTTACCATGAATGGGTGTTGGATGTTGTTAAATGCTTTTTTTTTTTGTTTGCATCTATTGACATGATCATACATTTTTGTCTTTGATTTTATTGCTATGATTTATTACATTTCTTATTGTTAAGTGTGTGTTATTGAGCCATCCCTGCATTCCAGGTCTGAATCCTACTTGGTTGTGGTGTATAATCTTCTTGATGATTTGCTGCATTCTGTTTGCTGGTATCTTACTATGCATTTTCATGTTTATGTTCACTAGGGATAGTGACCTATGGTACTCTTTTTTTGGTTGTATCCTTTTCTGGTTCTTCTGTCAGGTTAGTACTTGCTCCTGGTAATGACTCTGGGGTAGTACTTCTCTTTAAATTTTATTAAAGATTTTGAAGAGTAATGGCATTTTTAAAAAACAATATAATGAAATCTTTATTGGTGCATTACATATACATATCATGATTGCACTCCACAATGAGAATTTGTACCAGTATAAGACACAACTTAATTCTCATTTTTTCCCACAGCCCTACCCACCCTACCACCCCCTCATATACATAAAATTTGTTTTCTTACTTATTTGTTATAATCTCATTATTTTTCCCCCTTCCCCCTATTTCACTTTGAGTATTTTCTATTTCACAATTTTATCTTTAAATTTCTCATAGAATTCAGCAGTGAATCCATCAGGACCTGGACTTTTTCTTTATGGATAAGTTTTTCCTTACATCTTCAATTTCATTAACTGATAATAGGTTATTTAGAATGCTTGTATATTTTTGATTCAGCTTTAGTAATTCATCTTGAAACTCCATTTCTTCTGTGTTTACCATCTTACTGGAATAAAAGTTCTCAAAGTAGATATTGATGATCTTCTGTATTTCTGTACAATCCAATGTGACTTCAGACTTTTTGTTCATAATCACATAGATTTGAGTATTTTCAATGTTTTTTGATAGAGTTGGCCAAGGGCTTATTAGTTTAATTTAATCTTTGAAAGAACTAACTCTTCAATTCATTGATTCTTTGTATTACTTTCTTAGTCTCAATTACATTAATGTCTGCTCTGATCTTTATATTTTCTTCTCTTGTATAACTTTAGGGTTGACTTGTTCTTCTTTTCTAGAATTTTGAGGTTCAATATTATGTTGCCTAATTGAACTCACTCTGTTTTCCTGATGTTAGGATTCACTGCTATAAATTTCCCTCATAGGCCTACTTTCCTTATATCGTATAAATTCTGGTATTTAGTAGTAGCATTATCATGTAATTGTAGATGCTGTTTAATTTCTTCTTTAATTTTATCTTTGACTTACTGTTTGTTCAAGATGGTGTTATTTCCTGTGTTTATTGAGTTTTGTGATTCAATTTGCTATTGATTTCCAGTTTCATTGTACCATAGTCTAATAATATGCATGAGATAATTTCAAGTTCTTTGCGTTTATTTAAGCATATTCTATGAGCTAATACATAATCTCTTTTGAAGAACACCCCTTGAGAAACTGAGAAGAATGTGTATTCTGATGGGTGAAACATTCTGTAAACACCTATTAAGTCCATTTGTTGACAGATTTGGTTTAGTTACAATAATTTTTGTTGTTGTTGTTGTTTTTGTTTAGTTGATTTGCTTCTTTATGATAGTGGGGTATTGAGGCTCCCCATTACAATTTTGGTAGTGTTTACTTGATTTTTGAGGTCTGTTAATATTTGTTTTATAAAGTTGAGTGTGCCAGTATTTGGTGCATTTGTATTTATGGTTGATATCTCTTCTTTTTAGAATTTTCTTTTAACAGGTGTGTAGTGACTTTCTTTATTTCTTTTGAACAGCCTTGGCTTGAAGCTCACTTTGTATGAAAACACAATAATTACTCTTGCCTTTTTTCAGGGTTTCTGTCACAAGCAGTACTGATTTCCATTATTTGACTTCCAGTATATGAATTTCTTTTTAAATTAAATGTGTTTCCTATATGAAGCAAAATGCTGGATCTTATTTAGTGATCCATGCCTCTCTGTTTCTTTTGACTGGTGAATTGAAATCATTTATCTTGATGGTTATAAACGATATTGGCTTATCCTTGTCATGTTAGTTTTCTATTGTTGGTAACCTGTCTTTCCCTTCTATATCATTGTATGTCTTGCCTGGTGGTTTCTTTCTATTGGTGTTCTTGCAATAATAGTCTTCATTTTCTCTTTCTAAAATATCTTTCAGAACATATTGTAGAGCTGGTTTGGTGATCATGAATTTCTTCAGTTGTTCTTTGTCATGGAAGTATCTTATTTCTTCACTGATTCTGAGAGATAGTTTTCTGGGTACCTCAATCTAGGTTGAAATTTGTTTTCTTTCAGTACTTGAAATATTTCACTTCAAGCTCCCTTCGACTGAGAGGTTTCAGAAGTCTGTTGTGATTCTGATGGGCTTTTCTTTATAGATTACTTGTTTGTTCTCTCTAATGGCTTTTATAATGTGTTCTTGTGTTGCATTTCTGGAATCTTGAGTATTATACGACTTGGTGTGGATTTATGTTGATCATGACTAATTCAAGTTCTATATGCCTCACTTATTTGTATGTCAAATTTTTTCTGTACTTGGGAACTTTTTCCCCATAGTTTCCTGCAATTTTTTAAGTCTTTTGATCTGACTGCTGCTTTTTTATTGACTTTGAACAATTGTATGTGGTTCATCTTTGCATAATTTTGAAGCTGATGTATTGGGTTTTTTTAATGGTATTTTGTTATTTTTTAAGAAATCTTGTTCTTTGTGATTACTAACTGGAATCCTGTCTTTTAGGCTGGATATTCTGTTTTACTTTTTTCATTTAGTTTTGCAAAATTTCAATGGAATTTTTAATTTCCTGGATATCTCATGGATACCATTTCTTTACTAAAATTGAGTATTCATGATTTCCACTATTTTGCTGAGCTCCTGTTTTTTCATCTATGTGTACTTTTTCATTATGATTATCATCTCTTGTTTTACTTGAGAGATTAGTTCTTCTCTGATTTTCTCTATAGCTTCATTCATCTGTTCATTTGCTTCTGCTGCTTTGATTTCAGAAAAATTAAGTGGGTGTCTTCTGATTTCTTCTATGTCATTGTTTGGATTTGTCCTACTGGGCTGGGAGTCTGGGGTTACGTTTTGCTCTTGTGTCTTATCATTTTCCATTTTTTATTTTCTTTTGTTCTCTCTGTTGATGCATGTAAATATCTTATGGTGAACAACATTATCATTAGTATCAAGGCTTTTGTAGGAAACATCTATTCCTCAGAGATGACTTCTGGGTGTAGACAGCTCTTGGTCTTTGTGTCTGTCACAATATTTTTACCTTCCCATTTTATTAGTGGTGAGAGTTGCTATTTGGCTTTGCACCCAGTCCTTTGGTACTGGATTATGGTGATATTTATCTCTCTGGATAATCCCAGTGCTGTCATACAAAGGAGAATGTTTGATTGTAACAGGTAAGACAATTAACTGGTTAAAGTAGTGCAATTGGAAATAACAATAGCATCAAGCATTGCCTAAAAACTGACAAACTGTGATGTCTATTAATTTTGTACCTTTAACCATAGGAACAAGATTTACAATTATATAACAAGATGTACCATAAACTCATATGCAGCAAGTTTCCCCTTAGTAGAGTAATTTACCCTGGGGGCATTTAAGAGGAATAGGGAACAAAACAGAGAGATAAATAAAGAGAAATATAGTAGAAGCAAGGTTGAAGGGTAAAGGTTGACCATCCAAGCTTTAGGAACCTGGAAAAGAAGGTAGGAGAAAAAGAGTGAAGGAGAAAGCAACAGAATATCAAAGTGAACCAGAAAGACTAGAGACTATTTTTGTTCGCATGAAAGTGTCAAAAAAATCAAGAAAAGCAACTGAGAAAACAGGGAAACAAAATAAGTAAAATAAAATGAACAACAAAAGCAGAAACTTAAATGATAAAAACACTAGAGGGAAATAGGAAAATGAAAACAAATGAGCAAATTAAAACAAGACAAAAAAATTCTTTTGGTGTTCACAGTTCTGAGGTAGTGTCCAAACCAGAGCCCCAAACTGTATCGGGTAACTCTGCCAAGTCTGCAGTAGAATGTGTGTGGTGTGAAGCTGACTTTAGCCTCTGAATGCCAGGCTTGGGGCCAGTCTTTGGCAAGGAAATTTCTGTATCTCCCTTGACAACTTACCCATATCTCCTTGTCTCTGCATTGCTCTGCACTGTTCTGTTTAGCTCTGCCTTGCTCTTCTAGTTTGTGCTGTGGCCTCAAACAGAGATAATCCAAAGCTTCTCCTAGTCTTGTGTACAGTTTGCCTACCCCGGTGGCATGTCTCCCTCCTTTTTCATGGTGCTAGGGATACACAGTACCACCACTACTATGAGTTCAATCCAAGGCTTCTTGGTCCTGCTTCAATCTCCTCCTCCTCTATACCTCCTCCTAGGGTACAGAGTGCTAGCTTGCCACTCATAGCCCTGCCTCTGCCCACAACTGCTTAAATCCCACACTACAGCATCCTTTCCTACTCCTTGCTAGCTGTTACACTGTTCCACTCACTACTTTCACCACCATTGCTGTCCCTAACCTTGCTGTTGCTAGAGGTTCGGGTTAGCTGCCAAGGTACACACACACACACACACACACACACACACACACACACACACACACAATTGGCTGTCTGTCAGAGAGAAAGCAACTTCCTGGCCACTGAACCCTGTATGTGCTGGTGAAATTTGTTGCCAGGCTGCAGTGTTTTCTGTTTGAAGGAAGGCAAAGGAGTGCTAGAAGTCTTCTATCCCCGATCAGTCCTTTGTGGCTTGAGTTTGCCATACTTTTGCAGTCCATCAGTTTTGAGACCTCAGAATGGTAGTTCCTGTCTACTGCACCAGCCACAGCACCACTGGCAGCCCTGTGGACTGATTTTCCCTTTTGAAAGGTCTTGAACCTGTGTGTGTGTGTGTGTGTGTGTGTGTGTGTGTGTGTGTGTGTGTGTGTGTGTTTAATATACAAGTCTCTTACTTCAGATTGATTTTGGCATCAGGACATATGCCTTCTTTTTCTTTCAGTTGCCTGAGTTTTTAGTTGATTTTCTCTGAATAGCTCCAACATGGCTTTTCCTCTATTCAGCCATGTTGAGTCACTTCAGAAAGTTGGTATTGTGGGAAAAAAACCTGTAAATTAAGAGCAGCAGAGATTTCATTTGAATGGTATCACTGTCCTTTTCCTTTAAGGCTGTTATAACAAAATTTCAAATACTGAGTAGCTTGTAAATGTTATTTTTTAAAAATCTCACAACTCAGGAAATTGGAACATGAAACATGGAACTGGCAGGTTTCATGTCTGTTGAAGAGCCACTTTCAGGTTCACAGATGAACACTTTCTGGCTCTCTTCTTATGTAACAGAAGTGACAAAGTGGCTTTTTGGGCCTCTTTATAAGGACACTAATCTCTCTCATGAGAGTCCCTTCATAATGAGCTAATCACCTACTAACTCTCTCCCAACACTACCAACTTGGGGTTCGCAATCTGAGATATGATATTGAGCAAGGAGGCACTCTTGGGCTACTGAATTCCTATCTCTAGACTCATTTTTTCTAGTCTATAAAATTAAGATAGGAATTGACTCAAAGAGTTGATAAAAGAATCAAAAGAAAAAAATATATCTAACACTTGGCACAGACCCTGGCATCTAGCTGTCACTTTGCAAACACTAATTTTTGTCCACCAATTCTGGACCAGTTCCTATCCTCCTACAGGGTCCCTCATTCTATAACCTCAGATCTTTTCTGCACTCTGATCAATACAAAGACAGTAATGTGTACAAACCATTTGTTTCTCTTCTGTGATTCTGTTTAGAGTGTGCCAGCTAATATTGCCCCTCTTAGTCATGACCTCCTTACCCTTCCTTATCATGATTGTAAGAGTGTAGAGGAATTAATAGACGTTTTTGTTCAATTATTGAATCTTCTGCTCCATGGCATCAGAGAGTAATCTCTTCTTGGAACCCTTTTTAATAGTACTCATACTTTTGGTATCTTGACAACTGGGTTAAGCCCCAGTTTTGTTTATCATACTACCATATTTTCATTTTTGCTTAAACCAGAAAGGGGATGTGAGGGACAATGTAACTCAGCTTCTACCAAAATCTCCTAAACAAAGGCTGCAATGATTTTCTACAAGCAAGACCCAGCTGTAAGGTACATGGAGATACTGGGCTTTGTCTTACTTCACTCCGCAACTTTATGAGTTAAAAATTTGTTAAAGCACTGTGGCTAATCTAGGGTCAATGTCAACTTCATAAGTCCTCATGAGGGAAAGAGTAGAATTCTAAGCAGCAGTTACCAACTTTTTAGTGCATAAATACATACAGTTCTCATTCTTAAGGTGTAGTATGGGTCTCTGGGCCTAAACAACATGAAATCTGTATGTATTCTCTTCACCGAGCTGGGAGGGACAAAAGCTATCATTTTTTTTTTTTTTTACTGAATTTTTTGTGTGCATTCTCAGAAATGAAAAGCAAGTGATTATATATATATGTATATACATATATATATGTATATACATATACATATACATATATATATGTATATACATATACATATACATACACATTACTGTCTTTCTACACACAGTTCTGATTGTGAGTTGATCTGAGTTAATCTTGTTGAGGCACTGGGTTCAACTCAAAATCAGAACTGTGTATAGAAAGACATACAAGTCTCCTCTATATTTGGTGAAACTAACAGCCAGATCATTCAGCAGGCAGATGAGCTCCTCAAACTTTGAGGTACTTTGTCTTTGATTTAGTATATTTGCAGAACAATTTTTTGGTAATTATTCTGTTTATTTTGTTTTATTTGTACTACAGTTTAAGTTATCATTTTTTGAAGGCAAGAAATAAAGAGGATTTTACCCTTTTTATCCTTGATGATATATTTTATGCTTTTATTTTAGCAAAGAATTGAGGAAAGAACAAAGATATTTGCTCTATGTCCCCTCAGGAGCATTTCTACTTGTGAAGTACTGCTCTCTACTTCATCTACTTGGGAGGTATTCTGCCATTACATCTGTGAACAATGTTTTTTTTTTTTTTTTTTTTTTTTTTTTTTTTTTTTTTTTTTTTTTTTTTTTTTTTTTTTTTTTTTTTTTTTTTTTTTCCCATGTTGTTTGCACTTTCTCCGTTTTCTTCATTGATTCGATCAGTAACACATTGCTCTTTTTTGTATCATCTAGCAGCTGCTGGATTGATTTCTCATGATCCTTTAGTATTTTTAAGATCTCTTTCTTTTCCTGGTCAGTAACTGCAATCCTTTCTTCTATGTCTGAAGTTCTGTCTTTGAATTCATGAGCTCTACTGGTAAACTT
>PVIR01018104.1:0-33957 GCA_004026965.1 Petromus typicus
GTTCACCAGTCAATACCGGATGAACGCTACGTTTATTTAACAGCCTTCTTTTATACATTTCTTTAGTACTGACCTTAAGCCGCCCTTGAGCTGACCAGCCCCCATTCATGTGTACAGAAAAGAAAAAAGTTAATGAAAGAACTGGTGGGCAGGGTGCGTTGACAATATTCTTAATTAAATCTGGCACTGGGGTGTATAAAGGTTCTTAGTTTAACCTGGAATAAGGGTGTGTCAAGGTTCTTAGTTTAATCTGAAATGAGGGTGTGTCAAGGTTCTTAGTTTAACCTGTAAAGGACAGTAATTATCCTTGAGGAAAGTAGACAATGTCAGGCTCTGATCCAGAAATCAGGCCAACTATTTCTCTCCTGCATGGGTAGCCATGACACTGTAGGAAACAGCTCCCAACAGTGAGCCAGCCTCCAACTCAGGTGAGCATTAGGCTTCGGGATCCAATGGAAGCCATCAATGGACTGAAAAGAACAGATAAAGACAGTGCTTTATGTTTGAGAATTGGAGATTCTGTGTTAAATTTCAATTACACTTTCAGCTGCAAAATTTAAAATCACAAGATTAACTTCACACGTATTTTTTTTGAATCACGCATTCAGTCCCACTGGGAATGTTATTAGTTGGAGAATGCAATCTTATCTCCACGAATTTTCTTTTGAGTTGTGAACTGGCTTTGTGAAGCCCATCAGATAGCCATAGAAGGCCCCTGTGTACTGTGGCTACTTGGTGGTCGAGTAGCAAAAGTAACTCACTTTTCTTTCTTTGTTTCAAAATGGGCTTTGTGCAAAATGGCTCATGACAATTCTGAAGAGTGACTTGGAAAAACTTAACGAGACACAGATAATGTTTCCGGTCGGAAGCAAACAGAGGCTTTTACTGAAAGGGACACGACTTTCAGACATTCCAGTGACTTTGAACAGTGACGTGATCCAAATACTTTAGCTGCCATAGCACATTCTCACATTTGGTGGAAAACAAGAGCTCTTAAGTGCCATCTCTTGACTTTTCATTTAGCTGTCATCTTACCAGTAAGAAAGAATACGTTTACCTTCAGCTACTTTTACTTTTTTCCTACCATATGGCTGGACCTCTTTCCTCTATCCACTTTCCTCCTCTTTCTCTTAGTACTGAGAAGTGAACTCAGGTCCAGAGCTAGAACTCTGGGATTACATGTGCTACCATGCCTGGCCCTGCCATTACCTTTTACCATCTTTTAATATGAATATATGTATATTATTGAATACTGTCCTAAATAGATGATGTTTCGAATGATGACTTTTTGACTGTGATCCTTTGAAAGCAATATATTTTTAGAAGAAACCATACTAGCAGTTTTGAATATTAGCCTTTACTAAGTTTGCGGTGTACTGTGTGGCCTTTTATTTTGCTAGGCAGCGGTACCTCTCCCAGGTCTCAGTCCTCAGGTCTGTCCACCAGGGTGAACAGCTCAAATTCTACGGCAGGCTGTGTGGCAAAGCTGTGATGTTCAGCAGGTTAGATGCATTTTGGTTTATAATATTTTCACTAATGATGTATATTCTGGGACATAACCTCATCATAAATCAAGTCTTCTTGGTAACATTTTTCTCTATGATTACTGTTTGCCTGTGTTACTCTTATTGTGTAAACTCTCCTCACTGCTGAGATGTGTAGAATCCTACAGTTCCATTTCCTCCCCTATAACTTGTATTCCTTGCAATTAAGACTGACCTTACAAATATTTCTCATGTAATTATTTGTGTATGATCGAGGTAGGTTGTTCAGATTTATGACTCCCATTCAGAAATGTGAGCAGCAGTGTGGCCTTGCAGTGGATTCTTCTCCAGGACAGTACTGTAATTTTTATTGATGGTACCATAAGTATAGTACTGATATGACCTCTATCTAGGTGTCCTCTAAAGCCTCATGCAGTCACAGTTGGGGCTTTTTAGAGTTGTTTAGATTTTGGGTGTGAGGTGCTGGGACTGAGGGTGCCTCACCATAGGGGTGAGTGCTGCGTGCCCAGAGGGGGGTTGCCTGGATAGAATGTAAGGGACAGGAAGAAGGCTGCTGCTTCTTCCACTCTGCTGCCTTCTGCCTGCCATGAACTGTTTCTCCTCTGTGATGCCTGTCTTCCATGCCACCCTGTCTTGGAGCCAGCCAACTCTGGGCTGAAATCTCTTACACACTGTGCCCTTACCTGTCTTTTTTTAACTTTGGGTGTCAGGGATTTAGTCTAAGCAATGAGAAAAGTGACTAAGACAATCCTTAATACCTAAATTGTCGAAAAGTCAAAATCTCAAAAATCTAATCCTGGAAAAATAATTTTAATGTTACTTATTAACAATTTTAGAAGGATATTTATTTGAGAGACTCACAAAACATGGCAGAATACTTTCCAGGTCACTTTGCACAATAAGATAGGCAATAATAGCATATATATTTTTGTATGCATAAATACTTCAGCTGTCTAACAATGTTTGCATAAGTGTAACATTTATGAGCAGATAAACCATATTACTAAAGAAAATGTTAAAAAACCAACCTGTGTAAATGCACGTCACTGTGTTTGGTAAGTGTGTGTACTCAGCTTTACAACGTGGTCATCTGAGGCACAGATTGCAATGGGTCACTGCTGCTTGTGCAGCGGCCCAGAGAGAAATATTATCTTTCGTGAATTCAGACATGTCTTCACTTATTGAAGAATTTTCAGTGCTTTTTATATGCATATAACATGCTCACCCAGAAAGTTAACATTATGACAGTGTACTTAAATGAAGTCAAATTGACATATAATGTATAAAACAAATGTACATTCTTTATCAGCTTTACTCAGCTCAGACCTCCAGGATAATGTAAAAGTGAATGACATAGCATAGACAATGAAAACAATGGAGAAAATGGAAAAAGAGAGAAACACACCATAACAAGCAGCATCTTCAGAAAGTGCGTGGTGAGAAAATGTGACTGGCTGTCCAGGCAGCGCTTGTGAGGACTCTGAGCTTCCATGATCGCTGACTCTTTGGAAGCCTTGCACCTTGTTGAATAGCTGCTGTTTTCAGTGAGGATATGGCTGTCCTCGGAGAATATATTCACGCTCATTTTCTACATGGTGCGACTCTTTCTGAAATTCTGGTTCCATGTACATCTCACAAGCGTGACAAGCATTCCCTGGTGAACTCCATGTCCTGCCCCAATGCTGTGCTGTGTGGGCGTGTGGGGAAACACGCGAGTGTTCTCACACCCAGACCAGACTCGACAGGGACAATCCTGGCGAGCAGAGGGCAGCCCCTCTGCGTGCCTTTGTATCCCACCGCCCACCTCATTATGTCCAGTCAGTTAACCATTTATGCCAAAGACTGCAAGTTTTTGAATTCTTGCATGAAATTCATATTTGCTACCCAGAAAAATTCAAGAAATAAAAATCCAAAGAGAAGAATTCTCTTGTGTTCCATTGTTGTAGGCATTTTGTGAGTGGAATACCGGCATCAAAGGGTTGATAGCTTCATTTTGTCGTTGCCAGACTTTGTGGTTAATCCTTTCTCTGCAAATCTTCTATAGCTTCTTCCCCAGTGGGGATTGTAGGTTTTGAGATTTCAGCAAGATTTCAGCTTTCAGGATTTCAACCTTCCGGGTTTATGATTCTCCAGATTTTAGGCTCAAAACACTTTGGAATTGAGGGAGTTTGATCTTGTGGGACTTGACATTTGGGACTAGGGTTTGGAAGTTGTGTCTTTCAGGGTCAGGATTGTCCCTCTCTCTGTTGGACAGGCTTTCCTACAGAGGAATGAGGCTTGCAACTTGTCCAACCATTTTGCTTCTTGATAATGTTAAGTGAGTTTTGAGTCTGTACCCTACTATATGCTGTATCAATGCACTGAAATGGATAAAATGTTTTATCATGATAGACATTAAGGATGGGTGTGGGCGGTGCATACCTATAATTTCAGCACTCAGGAGGCTGAGGCAGGAAGATCTCTGCTAGCTCTAGGTCAGCCTACATAGTGAGTTCAAAGTTATCTTGAACTACATAAGGACACCCTACCCCCCAAATTAAAGTAGACCATGCTATTATTTAGGAGAATGTACATTGCTCTCAAGAAAACTACATGATGGAGCAGATGTGACACTAACATTCTTCTATAGAGTATCAAAACCCAAGGATGGTTTTTAATGCCATATTAACCATATCGTGGCTCTTGGGCAAGCAGGTGCCAAGGCAAGCAGGGGAAGGGTGTGGGCTGCGGGTGGGAACGAGGAGCCCAGGATTCAGAATCGGGGTGATCAACATATCAAATCCTACAGAGACAGACCGGGGTGAGGACTGGAGCCGGCTGTAGGGTGTGGGAACGTAATTCTGGGAGAAATACTGATAATCTTTCAGAGCCCTTAAAAATACAAATCTCTGCTATGTCTATAAACCTAGGTCGGGCGTCCTGCTCTCACAGCCAGGCAGAGACAGCTCCACACACCTCTAGCTACACAGTGAAGAGGGGCGCAGCACTGTGTGGACAGAGGCCTCCAAAGAGGGAGGTCTGGGACTCGCAGACGTGCGGGCTTCCCTGGACGCGCAGCTGTCCTCAGAGCGGGACTGCTGGGGCGGGTGGGACAGCGAGGAGCACCGAGCTCGAGCTCTGGGCCCGTGGCACTGCGCCGGTGGCTCCCAGGGTGCCACGTGCGGCTCTTTGCTCCTGTCTACCATCAACAATGCTTTGACTCCAGGCAGAGGTAAGACAATGGCAACCAGCTGCTGGAAAACACTCTTGAAGATTCACAGGATAATTAAGAAGCCTGAAAAATGCATTTTAACCACGATTTAAAATGAATATATATTTTTTTTCATTTGCTACTTACACTGTTTTTTGGCTTCCCTCGAGATTTGTCATTCTTACGGTGGAAGTTTGAAGATAACCATTTATTTGCCGCTGCCAGTGAGTCACATGCTGTGAGCTCTCATATTAACACTTTTCTTCCTTGTTATATAATGGAGAAACTGGCTGAATACCGAAAGCCCACAGGAAAGGCTTCTGTCTCTCATGGATACCTCCACCCAATCTTTCAATTTCAATAATTTCATTGGCAAAAGAAAGCAGACCAGAAGTCGCCAAAATTAATATGTCCAGTAACTAATATGTCAAGTGCGTCTCTGGTTTCAATTGGACAAGCCAACAACTGAATAGAAAACCCTGGGGTGGGGGAGGCAGAAGGGCACCGAAAAAGGAGACACTGAACTTTGAAGTAGTAGGTAGGGAGACACCAAAGAAAAACAAAACAAAACAAAACACTAATTATGCATTAGTCACAAGAAGCAAAGAATGGAGTAACAAGCTATTTTGAAATCATCCCTAAAATAAATTTAAAATAAAATGCAAAAGCATCAAATTTTCCCACCACTTCTGTAAAAAACCCCAGAGGCTCTGAACTAAACTATTGGCAAAAACATAAGTCTCTTATGGGCATTTTGCCCAAAATATGATTTCTTCAAAACAGGATGTTCATTATTCATCATAGAACCATTAATTCTATTCCCAATATAAAAATCTTGTATGGTTTTCACAACCCATCCAAAACAAAAGGCCCAAATAGTATCATAAGACAACACACATGGCTAGAGAACAGCACGAAGAAAATATGTTTTAAAATAATATTTTACATAATGGTCAAAGTCCAGAACTTCAGATAAAATTTCACACCCATTTTCTACAGCACTGAGGTATTAGAAAGGAAAGAAAGAAGGCTTTGCAAGGGGATTAGCTGGACTGGAAGCAAGTCCACAGAAAATGCCAACAAACATGGTTACCAAACTGTGTGATCTTCCAAGCAGTAAATGACTTCTCACCTTACTTCTTCTTAACGAGAAGAAATTAGGGAGGGGACTGTCGCGGAGAGAAGGGTCGGAACAAGGATCTACCTGGCATTTGCTCTTAATCCTCCCCAGGGTGGGAGGACCTTGCGGCTGCGAGCCTGTGCCCTCTCTACTGTAGCCAGGGATGGATGTAGCAACCAGGAACCATCTAGGAGCAGAGAGAAGCCCTCACTAGATAGAAAACCTTCTGGGTACCATTGCCAGGCTCTCAAACTGGGGTAAATCCATCACCCCTTTTTACTCCTTTTTATAAAGGAGCCAGTCTGCGGATTTTGTTACCACAGCGGGAATGGAACAGCACAGTCACGCGGACACTACCTTGAGTATCAAGGAGGGCATTCACAGACCCTAGGAACAAAGAGCAGGCAAATCACCGGACCTGGTCACGCAGGTGGTGAGAAGGGCAGTGTGCACTTTCCTCCAGATGGAGGAAAGGCACCAGTGGTCCCTCCTGAAGTCTTGTGCCAACCAGAGAGCTGTGAGGAGGGCAGGGAAGGTCTTCAGAGCTTTAGTTTGTTTTTATGTTTTCTTTACAGCCAATCCTGCCTGCCTTCAGGGAGTTTTGGCAACGAGCAATTTCTCTGAGTAAGACAGCTTCCCTGGGGAAAATACAGATGGGGCCCTGACTAATACCCAGGCTCTCGTTGTCCCAGATTGAGTTTACAATGCAGATGAGGTTGATCCTCCAAACAGTGAGACACGGATGTCCAGAACTCTAAACTAATTCTTGCAAGCAGCTGCCACAATGCTCAAAATGGAACTGTGCCCTTGGGGCCTCTGGCCTCTCCTCGTGCTCCCCGCCTTCCCTCACTGACCTTAAGTGGGTAAAGGACAAAGACGGGTAGGGCTGGGGCGCAGCGCCCCACTGCCTGTGGGGATTAAGAGCCAGACATCGATGCAGGATTTGGGTGATGTGAGAGGAAGAAGGGATACTGGCTGCTGCATCTCTGTGCGCCGGCATGGTGCTCCCTGTCCCTCAGGGTCCCTCCTGGCCACGCTCTGCCCAGTCACTGGTAGGAGTGAGGCAGAGTTCACCGTGGGGAAGGGAACCCAGGGGAGGCTCCTGCGCTGACTGCGTGCATTGTCATGTTGGCTTCTGTGGCTGAAAGAGCAATTGGGATCGATGCCTCACGTGCTGTACTATGAATGCTTTGGAGTACTGAAATGGGTTTTATGGACTAGGAAGAGCCAGCAGGGGGCCCATATCTCCCGTGATCTGTTCAAGTTGTGTCTCTGCAACGGTAGATTTGGCAGTGGAAGCCTCTGCCCCCTGGGGAGGTGCCTTCCACGTCTGCCTCCCTGACACAGGCTCCGGTTAGCCGTGTTTGGAAAAGCTGTTCAAGTTTTTTGCTCTTGTTGATATTGAGCACCTCACAGTAGGAGGAGGGGCAGTGCCCCTCCAGCCTCACAACCCATTTGGAAGGGATCAACCTGGATTTAATGACAAATAAATTAAAAAAGGGTCCAGAAAGACTCGGCTGTCAAATAGAAATGGCCAATTCAGGAACCTGGCCAGCCTGGCCCTGGAGGCACCTTGGTGAGCTGGAAAAGGGCGGCCATTCCCCAGGACCACTGGCAGAGAAGCAGCTGGCTGATTGGGTCCCGGACACAGACAGCCCTGTTTGGCTGAGCCGGACTCCTGGGCGGCCTGGTGAAGCTGAGGTCCCGGGGGCCCCTTGGGTGGTCACAGCTGTCCAACCTCAGGGCTGAGTCCTCAGAACCAAAAGTGGACACAGTCATTCCTCTGCACGGGAAGACTCCAGGACAGTGGAAAAGCAACCTCAACGAGCCTGCTGGGTGTCTACTGAATGTGAGTTACGGTAACAGCCTGAGAGTTTGTACGGCCACTTGGATGTAAAGACGCTCATCTTCGGTACTGGGGATAGGAGACAGGCGGTCTGCTCACTCACGCAAGTGAGCGTAGTCCTTGTTGAGACTGACCAAAGCTGGGCGGAGTATGAACCCCGCCCTGCCCACGCGCCCCCACTGTTCACCAGAATGGCCTTTGGGCCAGATGTGGCCACCGGGCCACCTTGTGTCTGGCACCAAGGAAAAAATCCCTGTATGTTTCATGCACAAGCTACTACTCTGCATGGTGCGAGTTTGACCCCTGCCCGAAGTCAACTCACGTGTCACAGTAAGGGCTGCCATGTCGCACCAGACATTTCCCAGACCTGCTCCAGACACGCTACTTACATCTGCCTTTTGAATCCCTTTATATAATGAATGACTAAAACCACGGTCAATATTTCAATCTTTAAAAAATGCCACAGTAAAAGACATATTGTCATCAATGACCATCAGAATCCTCCCTCTTGCTTGAAACACTTACCTTGTGGTTTTGTATCTTTCGGAAGCAGTTCTGGATGCCCTCTTTCTTGAGTATCTCTGGTGATTCATGACCTTCCCAGTGTCCTGAATCAGTTCAAAGTATTTCCCTTCCATGGTAATTTTGCTTCGTGGAAGAGTGGGAAGTTGCACAGTGCCAGGTCTGTGGGCTCCGTGGGGAGAGCAGGGTGCTGGAGGACGCACGGTGATGCTCTTATGAGCCTTGGATGGCCTACAGCAGCAGCGTTCACTATATTTTTGATCTACCTCATAAAGGCACTCAGAGGAGAGAATTAGAAAACTGCTTCAGAAAGGTGCCAGGATGATGAGATGAGCGTGTCTGGAGTGAAAGGTGGTGCCTTGATGTGTATATCTGACGGTGTTTTAAATTAAACACCCGTCGTATATTTGAACACACCCTCGAATGGCCTGTATGAGGCACAGATGCAGTGTGAAGTGTCCCAGGCATACATCATACATCCCAAACAGAGTGTATTTAAAGAGGAAAAAATCCCAGATTTTTAACGAATGCTTGTTCTGTCCTTTAAAGATCAATTATTTGGGGATAAATCTCAGCCTCCGCTGTAGCAGATGCTTTCATGGAATTTTTGTATAGGGATCTAGTTATAGACTATGCGCAAGTAGTAAATGTGAGCGCCTTTAATAAAGCTTAAAGTTAAACAAATTCAAAGGATGGCTAGTATTGTTTGCCAGAAAGGAGAAGTGTGTATGTGTAATGGTCATAAATCTTTCTTCACAGATTGAGTAATGGGTGGAAGATATGACTCGATATTTTACATAGATAATCTTAATTCTAGTCACCCTGTCACTTGATAGAGGATCTAGTGTCAGCTTTATGAGCTCTTTCAACCCACTGGAAATCACGCAAGGTTCGGGACCTTTGTGCAGGGCGCTGAGTTCAGTGGGACTTTCCACTATTCAGTATGCATTTGAGAGAGAGAGAGCGAGAGTGTGTGTGTGTGTGTGTGTGTGTGTGTGTGTGTGTGTGTGTGTGTGTGAAAACCAGGGGCTTACGCCTAAAATACCATTGCCAAGGTTGGGAAGAGCCACACTCCTCATGCCTTGCCCACTTTTCCCATTGCTTTGACCATAATAACATGGTACAGGAGCTGAAAGAGTCTGACACTTTCTTTTGCAAAAAGAGGCGAAGTCACAGCAAAGTGGAACTGTAAATCAGAATCGCAGGACACTACATGTCTTAGTACACTGAAGGAACTGGAATTTTTCAAGGAAAAACAGACAACGATGAGATATGAGTAATGAGAGGTTTTTAATTTTTATATTTCTTTGAATTTTTATAACCAGCTCTATTATTTTTTTAACCCTTAAGTAAAATGCTAAGACATAATTTTCTCAACTAAAGACTGAATAGGAAAAATTCATCAGAGTTAAGGAAATTAAATATATTTCTTATATAAATAGTGTTTTGATTGTAGTGTAACAAAATGAGTAAAATATAAAGAAATCTCGTTATGATTGAGAGCTCACAATATGTAAAACAAAATGTCTAGATATCAGGCTCCAGCGAGAAGGTCCTGATAATACATAAAGAACCTGATGTATGTTAAGGGAACAGAATCACCAATTTCAAGAAAATGTCAAAGCACACAAGTGATTTGAGAAAATTCAGATTATACGATTACAAACTGGTCCTCCAGACTTAGGAGATTTTTAATTAACATGAACATGAGTTAGAATTATACTTACGGAAAAGACCTGCTGTTGTGTATGCTCTGGTTGTCTGTTCCAATGCACCTTTCGAAACGTGTTCCCCTAGCTGCACACATACACACTTTGTGTAAGTCTGAGCTAATTAATCTGACAGGAAGTTTCAAGGTAGCCCATTGTTCAGCTGTGGCATGGGAACTGCTGGATGCTTTCAGTCAAAGCTATAGCAAAAGCAAAAAGCAGAGGTGAATGATGTGAAGCTTGGACAGAAAGAAGGCACCTGTAATGCAGGGACAAAGGAAAGTGTGGTTGCTGTAAATATTAGCATTAAAGAGAAGCCAAGTACCTTACATCGGGATAGTAGGAAAGATGGCATGGAGGAACCTCAGGGACGGTCTAGATCCAACCCTTTTCAGGATGACAGGTGAAAAACTGTACAGTTGCTTGGGAATTGAACTCCGTGGCTTCGTGCACTAAGTGGGCTCCCCAGGAAAAGTTTCCTTAACCACCTAGGCACTCAGGGGCCATTAGAGACAGGGTGTTCTGAAATACAGACAGTAAGTGTTCTGTGGTCAGAGAGGCTTCCACCTACAGGTGAGAAGGCCTGGACTAGGGAGGGCGCCTGTGAGAGGGCAATGCGGAGCTGAGAGAGTGCAGTCGAAGGTGGAGTGAGAACCTTATGAATCTGAAGATTCCAGGAAGATGGAATGTCTGCTGACAAAAAACTGCAGAGGACACTGAGCCCACCAGAGAGTTCATGTAGGCTGCAACTGGCAAGGGCACAGGGCGGGGTCTGCCTAATCCCTTTGCAGCTGCCACTGATTCTGGGCATGGGATTACAGGATTTAATGTGTGTCCAGTTTCATTTTGGTCTCTCTCTTTTTTCCCCCCCATTCTCCTATTCCCAGTTTGAATAGGAGAGTTTACTCTGTGCTGCTGTTAGAAGCTGTGAACTTTCTTTCTGGTTTTTATAGGAACTCATAGGCAAGGTTCACCTTGAGTCTCAGAGGAGACTCTGCACTTGGACTTTACTGCTGGAAATTTTAAGACTTTGGTGAATTTTGGTGATTGACTAACTGAATTTTACACAGCGAGATGGGCATGAGCCTTCTGGGTGCCAAGGCAGAATGTTCAGGTCTGGATCTAAATGTCTTAGCAAAGTCTTGAGTTCAGCAGTGGAACCTGTTCAGAGAAGGCAGGTCGCTGGGATGTGAACTAACACGATGCGTTCTTATCTGTGGCTCCTCTTCCCTTCTGTCCCCTCCCAGCCACGTGGTGGACAGCTTCGCACCACTGTGTGGTTTCTGCCTTTGAGCCCCATAACCATGGACTGAATCCACTGAAACTGCCGAAGCCGAGCTTTCTTCCTTCGAGTTGCAGGTGTTGAGTGTTGTCCCAGCTACCAGAAAGGGACTATCTGCTATTTGGCTTTATTCGCTGACACTGGCTTTGGTGAAGGCTGGACATGCGGATGGGTGTAGAAGGACAATCTAGAAACAGCCGTGTGAGTAAGACAAAACTGATTTTTGACGTAGATATAAATTAGTTCAGAATATGAAGCACAGTTTTTTCAACCATACTACTGGGGCACTATTAATTAGCATATAAAGTTAACATAACTGCCATTGACAAAATGTAAATTAAACTACAATGCAATACCACTGTCTACCTAGTAGGATAAAGTGATAAAGATTGGGTGTATCAAGTGTTGGCAAGACTCTGGAGCAGCTGGAACCTTCATAGACTCCTGACTAGAATGTAAAATAGCAAAACTCCTTTGAGAAACACTTGGGCAATTTCTGATATACAAATGTATACATCTCTCTCTGTGTGTATTTAACAGTATAATCCACTCTTATCTAGTCATATCCATGCATTCCGCTCTCACTTATTTGCCAAAGGAAAGTGACAACATATGTGTACATAGAGACTTTTTCCATGAGTATTCATAATAATCTTATTTATCGTCCTATACTGTAAAAATTACCTAAATGTCATTGGTAAATGGATCAGCCAAGTGAGGTGTACCCATATAATAGAATGCCACTTAGAAATAAAACTACTGATACATACAAAATTGATGACTCAACAGGGTATAAACACAGATGCTACATTTACACAAAATGAGAATGATGCATATTTTACCAAACTTAAAAATATTTTTATGAGGATCACATAAGATAAATTAGATTATTTACATGAGAGATTACCAATGAATATAGGACAAAATCAAATGCATTTCCAATGAAGTAATACAATCACTTACCAGTCATGATCTGATATTTGTGAAATTAGACCACGACCATCTTTACAGTTAGTATTTATTGAGTGCATATTTTGTGCTGGTCTTTGGGTACTTACAGAAGCCTCAGGACCAACCACATGAGGTAGGCACAGGGACTATAGCTGCAAAGAGGAGAGAACTTTAGTAAAGCAGCAACCTGGGCTAACAAAGAGCACCACTGAGGATCACAGCTTTGGACTGTGGTCTTGGCCTGAGGCCATTGGAAGGCTTTTGACAAATGCTGTGCTTTGGGTGACTGGACCCCGCAGGTGCACGTGGGAGGCTTTATCCCAGGATGGTGATGCTGAGAGGTGTGTGGATCTTTAAAAGGAAGTCCTTGGGTCCCTGGAGTATGCTTTTGAAGGGGACTGTAGGATCCAAGTCTCTCTCATCCTCTGCCTCCATGTTCGAGGTGTGAGCACTAGGAGCTCTCAGTGGCACTGCTGCCATGCTATGCCAACTCACCAAGGCACAAATCGGGGCCTCAGAGCCGTGAGCTCAGTAAGCTTTCCCGAGGAGCCCAAGTCAAGCATTTTGCTGCAGGGATGGAAAGCTGACTAATACACTCTTCTATCTGTTAACACCAAACACCAATAATTACTAGTTGGCTCATTCCTTAGAGCTTTTATGCTATTTAAAAGAGATAATGTGAAACTTTATGAACTTGGGTCATCAATGTCATTCTACTGAAAACTACATAAATGTAAATATTTTGGGATGGGAATTTAAAGAAAATGGTAGGAAAGATAACATTACACTAATTCCTTTCATGTTTTCTCATAACCCTTCCTAATGCTAGCTTAAAATACTGTATTTTAAAAGACAGAATGTTTAAATACTCTAAAAGCTCCCAAATACATGTAAAATTTTTTCTGAAAAATAAGGCATAAATGGTGGCCTAATGTTTACCATTAATAAGTTTGTCTTACTCTATATTATGAAGCATTTTAGTAATTAATAAGTCAGCAAATTATCTCAGTATTTTATTTATCATTATAACATGGCAGTAACTTTGTACCTTTATAACATATAACTTCCCACAAAAACTATGTATGTATTAAATCAATCTCATTTTATTCATTTTGTTTTTCCACTTCTGGCAGCTTTGTAAGAATCCATGACTTCAGGTGTTCTAGCTCAGTTTTGTTGAGCTCATGGTACACATTTGGAAAACTATGAAACTTTGTGTTCACTCCTAGGCATTTCAACATGGAGTTTGTCTCTTCACCCCAGGAATGAAGAACTAACTCGTCTGCTGTGCCGTGGCACTGAAATAACTCTGGGAGCACGCCATCCATCTTCTGAAGTGCCTGGATAAGAAGGTAAGATGAAGAAGTGTAAGAAGCTGTACTTACAAAGAGAGGAATAAAAACTCCAGCTTTACCAAAGCTTCTGCAGCTGAAGGAAAAGGGCTCTGGGGTGCTGTCTGAGACAACCACGGCCGGTAGGTCTGCGGGTGAGTTGGAGGCTAGCACAAGCTGGAAGACTTTCCAGGACAGCAGAGAGCGTCATGAAATAGTGAGTGACTTGAAAGACAGACCCTTCACATGGAGCAGAGGGGAAATGTTTAGGGGCTTGGTGCTCACAGGAAAGCAGTACATTATACCCGAGTTCCATGCTGGCACTTGTTTTGTCATTTCTACTTCTAGTGCAACATCGTATCATCTTCATAAATTACGATTTTGCTGTAAAGTTCACTTCTAACTTTTTAAATGATTTCTTTTTATTCAGAGTATGCTCAGGGCCAATGGGGCGAGCTTGGCTTCTGTCATCTATATTTTTAATACATTCAAAACATATATTGTATGCACACACACATATGGCGTCTTTCCTCCCTAACACGCTGCTGGAAGATACTTTTCCTATCCAGCAATTTCTGGCCATTATCAGCTAGAACTGATCAGCATAACTCCTGGGGCCATGGATTGCTAGGATGCTCCATTTACATTAGCTGTGTGTCAACTTTAACTGCCTAATCACCAACTGTATTTTGGTTTCCACGAGTGTGCTTCAGGGTTGTTTTTCTGTTTGTTTTTAACTCTGGAACTTACCTGGTAAACAGCAGATTCCTTATTCAGAAAACTAGAAAGAGCAAAGACCCCTGCCACGTCCTGATGGTTCCTATAGGCCAAGTGCATGGCCATACATCCGCCCATGGAAAATCCTCCTAAAGAAGCAAAAATACACTTAGCAGAAAAAGCAAAAGTTGAACATTAATTCACAACAAGACGTATCTGTGCAGATCTTTAAATAAAAATATCCAGAAACCTTTAAAGATGAAAACAAATTTAATCCATTTAAGTCTCTCAAAAAAGGATCTGGTATGATCAGTAAATTCTTCCCCATCCATGACATCGCCGATCAGCAGACCTGTTTTGTAAAAGCATCTAGGACTGAACAAAGAAGCCATGCTTGCCAAGTCAAAATATTTATCATAATTCAAATTAGGAGTTGTAACACAGGCATTATTTACTTTAACTTCTAATGTCAACTTCTATTTTTTTAACAGTGACAGAAAGTCCTCACATTGCAACAACAATTAATATTATATACCTGTTTGTCAAACTGTGAAGTCCAGGAGGATTTATACTTTGTCTTTGCTGAGTGATTTTTGAATTAGGAAGGATGACCAAAAATTTGGTAAGCGTGTTAAACACTTTTGGAAAATGGCCTTCTGAGGGCCAGGGATTTAGCTCAGTGGTTCTGGCGTCTACCTGGCAAGTGCAAGGTCCTGAGTTCGATCCCCAGGAACCACACACCACAATGCCGGGTGTGGTGGTTCATCCTATAATCCCAGCACTCTGGAGGCAGAGGCAGGAGGACTGCTGTGAGTTCAGGCTGGCCTGGGCTACATATGAGTTTGGGGCCAGAATGAATTACAAAGCGAGACTGTCTCAAAAAAAAAATGGCCGTCTGAAAGAATAATGAAAATCAGCGATTATTTGACAAACTTTTCATGGTCTTGTATATGGTGCCAGTCACTGGAGATGGGCAGATGAATGTACCCTGTTTTCAGGGGTCTATTATAAGAAAACATATACCTTGCAGATCTTCAGGAGGTGACAGCAGCAGAGAACTGGGTGCCCCACACCACGTGCAGGCCAGAGACTCCATGTGATCCCCCGAAAGTTGAGTGAGGCTCAAAAATTGTTGAGCTTAGACTTCAGGAGAAAGTGGATATGCACAGTAATCCCTCCAGCCATGTATTCAGGGAAATACAAAACTACAGCTTTTATGGAATTAGGATTTCCAGCCTACAGCCTTATCTCCCTTAGAAAGTGAAGCGGAGCGCTTAGAGACCACACCCGGAGCTTACTACGGTGCCGTGCGATACTGGTGCAGGGAACAGAGTCCCAGTGAGATTAGTGACCTGCTTACAGTTGTATCTCGGATTTTAGGTGTAAAGTTGGAACTTCTAGAATCCAGGTTTTCTGAAATAGGTTCAGTGTAGTTCCTATCCTACTCCGGAATTTATTAACATAGGGTTACTTTGTTTGGGGCAAGAGGATATTCTTATTACACATACAGGAAAGAGGACTATCAGCATGCAAAATTCAGATTTATTAAAAGAAAATAATGTGTAGCATAATCAGACAGAAATAGTAGGGTCTCACCAGCAGCAGCAGTAACCCACGGTGGTGAAACCAGCTGAAATGCTTTTCTGAAACACTCTCCCTCCCACACCCACAGGCAGACACAGAGGTTCGGGGACAAGGCCGGTGGCGCGCAGAGAACACACTCCACAGCTGCGTGTAGGGTTCGCATTTGTGTGTCCATTTGCTGTGAAGCTACACTCTCCACGAGCCTGCGCGGCGACCACCTCTGATGAGAAGGGAAGAGGCTTACTATGGACATGGCTGATGGCCGAGAGTGAAACCGCCGTCCTGAAGCGGCACAAAGAATTCCAAGCTTTATTTTAAATTTTTTTTCCCCACAATTCTAGTCACAGACTTCTCCTTGCTGGTGAATTTTTTTTTCTATAAAATAACATTAATGTGGTTATAAAACAAACATATTTGGAAATAATTGTTTTTTGCAGAGGAGGCTGTTGTTTTGATAACCAAGCCTAGGGCTTGCGCATGGTAGGCAGATACCTGCCCCTGCGTCACGTGACCAGCCTGCAGAAATAAAATTCCTGTCAAGCCTCGATCTGCTGAATGTAAGTTAGTTGCCTGGATCCTGACAGTGCCAGAGGTCAGCAGCAGCCATTTCCTCCTGCAGCTCCGCTGGCTGTGGCCAGTGAGCCCAGCGAAAGCCACCACCTTTCGCTGCTGGCTCTGCACCGGCCTGATCCTGAAACAACACAGAAATAACAAGAATTTCCACACCACTCACGTTCTTTACAAAGATATGCAGCGCATTTCCTACCTTAAAACTTAGAGGACAGAAGGAATTCAACAGAAAATAAGGGGGCCGACTCCCGGTCCTGTCCGTGACACTTCCTAGCTTAGAGTCTTTGTGAAAATTGTTTAGAATCCAGGAATTCATTTCTAGTAAAGTCAGTCGCTGGACTGGACGGTCTTAGGGTTCCCGTTGAGCTTCTCCCTACAGAAACTTAATAGTCAGCTGGAAAAGCGGAACTCACAAAAGCTTCCAAAGCTCAGGAATAAGAACCATTCACTTTCGGAGCACAATTTTAGCTCCTTAAAGGTCAGAGAAGCAGTCTCAGCCAAAGTCCACTTCCCTCATCTCTCTCTATTTCGGTCCTTTCTTATGTAGCAAACTCTGTGTCGCTCGAAACAAAACGTACAGTTAACGGTACAGCTGCATCTCTAACAATGGGAGGGGAGTTTGAGAGGCAGAGGTGGGTCGGGAGGGTCTGAGGCTGGGAGCAGCGGGGACTCACAGACCACAGCATTGGGCCCGGGAGGTAATGAAAGCCGGAACAGCACACAGTGGTTCTGTTCTAGCCTCGCAGTATCCTCTGAAGGGATTACAACGAGTCAGTCAGGATCTTTTCCTAGCACTGAATCCCTTGGCGAGTTTATTAAGCTGATCTTTACTAAAGGGAAAACTCCAAGTCAGAAACGATAGTTTATGTAGTCAGCCACTTCTGCTGAGTCGTTAAAATCAGGACACGAAACCCTTCACGTTCACTAGAGAATAAGGATCCTTTGTGCCTGGAAGAGCACCTGGCAAAGAGGAGGCGCTTTGTCAAGAGTCACTGACTAAGGGAACATAAAGGAATGAACGAGGCAGATCCGTCTCAGGAAACGCGGCTTCCGGGTGATGTGATGCAAAGCAGAGGTGAGGAGACCCAGGCCCGAGCCGCGAGAGGGCGCCGGGCCGGTCATTCCCAGTTTGGCTTCTCAGGCTCCCACTTGTAACAGACCCTCTATCAAAATGCTGCCCCCCCACCCCCGGGCTGGGGAGTTAGCTCAGTGGTTCCGGCGCCTGTCTTGGAAGCGCAAGGGCCCGGGTTCGATCCTTGGTAACCACATACAATACTGGGCGTGCAGACTCACCCCAGCAGCAACCAGTACCACATACCACAGTGCCGGGCGTGGTGGCTCACACCATCCCAGCACTCGGGAGGCAGAGGCAGGAGGATTGCTGTGATGTGAGTTGGAGGCTGAGCTCGGGGCCAGCCTGAACCACAAAGTGAGACCCTATCTCAAAAAAAAAAAAAAAAAATGCTGCCACCGGAGTCTGTCTAGTCTTTAACAGCTTCTAGGCCACAAGTCAGACGTCTGACAGCCAGCGCGCTGGGGCACACACGGTTCACGGTTAAATATACTGGCAGAACAAAAAGTGCAAATGTGGCCACGACAACTCCGTATGCTGCAGAAAAGGTCGTTACTCTTCTGAGGAAGTCGGGCAGCCTAAAGTACGGTTCTGCCAAATGCACTTCATGAATATTTGAAAGATAATATCTAAATAGTGTGTGATTACAGTGTGATCGAGAAATTTAATTCAAATTTCATTTATTTTTAACTGGTTTCTGTTTGAACTTGAAGAGTCCTGGTAACGAGGGGCTCCCACCCTGGACAAGGTAAATCGACTGTATCAGTATTGAGAAGCACTAAATCCATCCGGAGAGCCTCAGTCACGTCTGTATTTCAAGAAAGAAATTGCGATGCATGATACAAATCACCAACAGATAAAATACAAAATCTTTGAGTAGGGAAAATGTACCGAAATGATCCCCAAAGCACATTGTCAGGAACATTTTATACCCTCAGTGCATCCCGATGCTTCCTTCCTGCAGGCCCGGAATCTCCACATTAGGTGCTTTTAGGGTCCCGGGAGGGGAC
Source organism: Petromus typicus (assembly GCA_004026965.1). Classification (NCBI taxonomy): domain Eukaryota; kingdom Metazoa; phylum Chordata; class Mammalia; order Rodentia; family Petromuridae; genus Petromus; species Petromus typicus. The sequence continues at coordinate 18,410 of PVIR01018104.1, forward strand.
AGACCTATCTCAACAGAGGGAAGCAGAATGTCACTGTGAAAGGCTGTCCTGGACACTCGACACGTGCAAATGCGTCCTGCAAACCTTTAACCACATGTTCGACCTTCATAAGTTACAGAAAAGAAAAATGAATGTAATGAAATCTTATTATTTCAAGATTTAATCCAAGCCCTTTTCCCATTTACAATCTAGTGAGGTAATCTGCAGTTTCTCACTAGATGTCTTTGACAATACAATCACCTTTGGATTGGTACACCGCCATGAAAGGGGATTTTGTGTATTTTTTTCCAAAGAGAAAAAACTCAACACAAAGGACTAGTCATCTGAATTAAATTTTCCATCTAAGAGTCTAAAACTAATATAAAATACACTGTTCAATAAGTAAACAGCAAATAGTAAATTCATTGTAGGTAATGGTTATAATGGATATTTATAGTTGCTGGCAAAGTATTTAAAATGTCAGAGTTAACATTTCAACATACACTTAAGATTAACAAGCTGAATAAAACATGTTAAAAATAATAAACTTGGCTTTATGAACTCTTTATATAAAATAAAACAGAAACAATCTATAAAAAACTATATTGGGAAAATTAAGAGAATCCGAAAGCAGAATCCTAAGGGGGGGGCACGATTAAAGTTTGCCATCTACTAAATAGGATCTATTGATGTACTGAATTTCACCACCATGCCAAATTTGAATAGCTCTTCTCTTTCACTTGTATACTGTTATTATTCTTCAGACTTAAGTGTGATAGAGTCTCAAAATATCTGGGAATATACAGATCATGCTTCACGTATTTATTTGTGTATTTCCTCTCATACAAAATTTGTAGAACAATTTATTTTCCTCTATGGAGAACTGTTCTAGCAGTCACCAGCTTTAAAAGTCCTGATACATACAGAACATAAGCTGAAGAAACATAAGCTGTTTAATGATTAGAGTATACGTGTGCCTTCAAAAGTAGAAACTGTCGCTCCCAACCTTAGGCTCTCGGAAGAGAGCTTCAGAAGGAATGGACGGGGCTCCAAAAAAGGCAGCGTGAAGATTCTGGCGTTAGCACTCATCGTGGGAACTCAGCTACCCTTCTGTTTTATTTTAAATCTGATTCTAAAATTAATATATTAATATGATCTACTCTGTAAAGTGTTTCTACTGTACAGATGCAAATAAAGAAGTTAAGTCATCCAGACTTTAACTAGTGGCACATAATTTTCACATGTTCCTTTAAAATTCATTCTAGCAGTGAAATTCATCGTCTATGTACAGCTTTCTATATTCTTTCCTTCACAGAAGACTGACTCGAATGGCTGTGTACAGAATCATAATTCTACAGTGAATGCAAACTCACTGAGTGCTTTGGAATTGTGAATACACGTGGCACTTACGAGTCACGGGATACCCCGCTGGGGAAGGGGCCGTAATCCCTCTACCCACTCACAGCCCCCACGGTGAGTGTTCACGCTCCCCATGTAACTGACTCAAGCATGGTCCCAAATGCACTTGTCTCTCTCTGCTTCAGAATTATGACAATAAGCTCATGTTGTCAAAATGTGGATAGTCTGTTTATGACATTTGTTAAGTTCTATACATCTAGATCAAAGTTAAACCTAAATTATATTAATATTTTTCTCTCCACAACAAATTATCACCACCTAGTGGTCAGAAAAAGAATTTGATCATGGTTCAAAGTTCTCAGCTACATCAAGGGGCCCCGGTTCTAGTCCCAATTCTGTACTAGACAGAAATCCTGAAATTTAGTTTTATCTCTGGAAGGAGAATAATTATAACTTATTTTACCTGCTGGAGTGTGAAAACAACAATTCATAACTTACAGAATAAACAAGGAACACAATATATAATGAGAATTTAAGAACTGTCAAGTGTAATATAAATGCTAGCTAACTGAAGAGTACTATGTCTTACATACTTTCTAAGCATAATGATACACAAGAAAAATTACACACTTTTTCTGATCTGATTTCATTATTTGCATTATACACAAAAAAATGCTAGAAGAAAATGAAGTTTCAAGACAGACTTTAGGAGAAAGAGAATGTCCTATCAAACAAGCCAGAGTAAGGCAGGGATAATTTAATTATACCAACAGTCTTTTTATAATATAGGACTTGAATCCTGGTTCTGCCACTGATCTCATTGCTATCCATCACAATGCAATTTAAAAGATACTATTTTAAGAGCATGTTTCTCCTATATTTTATCTGAAAACCTACAGAACCAAGTGAGGTACGAACACACAAACCTACACACTTTTCTTATATTCTTAATGTGTAGAGTGATGATTCATGAAAGTCTCCAAGAAACATCTCCTTGAACACTTCCGGTGTGTTAGCTAAGAGACAGGAAGTGAAACTTTTGCTCAACTCATCCTGCTCTAACAAACTTTATGATTTTTTCCTATTAAGAAAGCAATGCATGGCCTCTGCACAAAATGTGCAAAACACAGATTATTCATGCCAAACTCTGTAGTCAACTATAACTTTAAGTACAGTCTTATCTCATATTCTCAAAATGACGCAGTAGTGTATGTGGCATTTGGCCTTCCCTTACTCGTCTGAGGCTCCTGGGTTTGCGTCCTTGCTGCTCCCTCACCTGCAGGCCACTGAGGGCCCACACTGCACCTTCTGGCCCCTCACCCCAGGTCAATCCATGCCCAGGGAGTGGGGCTCTACACAGACATACCAATCTACCACTTCCTAGAAAAATCTGCTCCTTGTTAACTCTTAGGAATGTGCTTTTCTCTTTATTTAATTTTATTGTTGATTAACTGATTAACTGTAGTGCTACTGATGGAAGCCTGCAGTGTATCACTGAGATCCATCCTGAGCCTTTTTTATTTGGAGACAAGGTCTCCCTAAATCTCTACATTACTTAGGCACTCTTAGCTCTTCTCTTTGGGCCTCTCAGTGCTGGGATGACAGGAGCGTGTGACTCTGCCCGGTGCTTCTGCATTCATCATCAAATCCCCACCTTTCCACGAAGACTCAATGGGAGGGTTACCTGTGCTTTAAAGCAGCTCCCCACTGACCCTCGCTTCGCTGCACTTGCTCATCACATATTCTACTCACTTCTGCACTAACACGCACACCGTACTATGGCACGGCTTCAGTATCTAGCTCATCACACTAAACTTTCAGAGAGGGTTTTTGGCATTTCAGCACTTAAATTTTTATTAACAATTTGAAGATAAACTTTAGTAATGGGAAGTATTATTTCCACTGGACCAAGTAACCCAGATGCGCAAAAGATCACACGTGACACATAAAACTGTTTCTAAAATTGAGTTTCACAAAATAAAATAGCACTAATCAAAATGAAAGCCCTGAGGAAGAATGGTCTTCCACGTAAGTCAAACACAGAGAAGGGTTTTCTTGATAAAGTTCCACTGGTTGCAGTTCGATCTGAGACAAGGTCTCGTTAGCACGTACTGCCTGATGTTGACCCAGAGGTGTGGTCGTACAGTAAGCAAAAAGAATAAAGGCGACAGTTTTCATATTTATAACCTCCAGTTTCTCTTTTCAATCTTACACTTTTTAATTTTTTCGGTTACAATGAATTTTTAAAAACACCTACCCTCAGTGTATAGTGTGGGTGCGTGGGCTACACACGTGCCTGGCACATAGTGGGGACTTAAAACACATTTGCTGAAGAGTGAGGGAAGGAACCGACGGACACTTACACATGTGAAGTCTACCCTCTGTCCCCGCAGCCTGGGCGGTGCTTCACGCCCGTGCCCTGTGCTCCTCCCAACACTCCCAGCGGCTCCATGCTTCTGTCTGTTACCGTCACACCTTCACGTCCATTGTGAAGACGTAGAGCAGTTGAGGAAACTGAGGCAGAAAGCTGGCACTGCCGGGCTGCAGGCATCCTGCTTCTAGTGAGCTGAAGTGCAGGTCGGAGCCGTGATTAATTCTGTCCACTTCTATCACGTTCCCTCTTTAGACCAACGGTCCGTTTAGCATTTCAGCGAACACAAAGTAATTTTATAGTTTGGGCATTAATTTACCCAAATCTTGTGTATTCGTGACACAGTGTGTATTTTCACGTTGTTTAGAACATAATGTTTCATTTACTTTATAAATGCAAATATTCATCAAATGCAAATATTATACATTTAGGTGGATATATTTGGAGAGACCTTTTCCCCAAGTGTGTCCTGTACCACTCAAATTCTACACACTCATCTCAATTTTGTAGGTATTAGAGAAATACAGATTTTGTTAGTTTGTGTCCCTGATGAGTACAAAATATGTATTAAATAGAGCGAACTTCCCTAAGGTGGTGTCATGCTCTCTTGGAACCAGGGCTTGCTGAAGACCTGTTTATTTTATTCTTGTGAGGTTTACTCAGAAGAGTTTACTCTTCATGAATCTGACAGCATATTTTGATTTGTACTCTATTTTGATCATAGCAGTAATAATTTAATCGTATTCACAAGACATGCTAATTAAAATATTTTAAAAAGTGAAATGTAGAATCTGTTAGCAGTTAAAGTGGAAAGAAAGTGTTCACGCCATCAAAAATGGCAGAACATGTTACTATTCAGAAAGAGTCACTTTGATGGGCTTTTGTCCCCAATTCCAAAATTTCTGACAGCCTCACTATGCAGCACGTCTCAGACTATGTACGGATGCACAAGACATTCTCAGCAGTGCCCACGCCAGTCTGAGGAGCAGAGCCAGAGGGGGAAAGACCAGCGCGTGGCCACCAGGGTCCTACCCAGCAGGATCCTGCTCTTGCTGACGCCGCTGCGGACTTCCTCGTCAATGAGCTCGGTCAGCAGCCGGCTCATCCTGTCAATGGACTCCAGGTGCTCGGGGCAGTCATTGGAGATCTTGAGCCTGTCGAACCACACGGTGGAGACCCTGCCCCTCATGGGGGTGTACGGCCTGTTGGAGACAAACAACAGCGAAAGTAACGGTGAGTGATGGTAGAATGATTTCTTTAAAAAATAATGTTCTGAAAGAATGATTTCGATTTTCTGCTAAAGGATTCATGGAAATCTTATTGTATTAACTTTCCTACTTCTGTTAATCTCATTTCATATTTGCTAAAGCATATTTTAAAGGTAGGCAGTTGAAGGGCTAGTGGGCCTCAATCTGTTCCATGGGACGTGAATGCCATGACATGCACACGCACATGCACACACACGTATGTTATTCTCATCTCAGCCCGCAGTGGGGGAGCTGGCAGTGTGTGCCCAGCCCTGTGTGCTGAGCAATGAGAGGCGAAGCCACCGAAGAGACCTGGGGTGCAGGCAAGGCGAGGGTGGCACACTGGGCAGCCCGGATCACAGGGCTCTGCAAGCTGCTGTTTTCTTCTTACTTAGTGGTGAAAACAGAATTACCCTTTTTTTTGAGACAGGGTCTTGCTTTGTAGTTCAGGCTGGCCTGGACTAAGCTCAGCCTCCAGCTCACATCACAGCAATCCTCCTGCCTCTGCCTCCGAGTGCTGGGATTACAGGCGTGAGCCACCACGCCCGGCACTGTGGTATGTGGTACTGGTTGCTGCTGGGCATGAGTCTCCACGCCCAGTATGGTATGTGGTTACTGGGGATCGAACCTGGGCCCTCGCACTTGCAAGACAGGCACCGGAACCACTGAGCTAAATCCTCCGCCCCAGAATTACTCTTGTACGTGCTAGCTGGTGGAGAATGGCCAGGGACTGAAGTTCCACGATGACTGAAAGAAATCTAAACAAAGCCGGGTAAACCTTCCTCCCCTGTGACCCGGACCCACACCAAACACTCCTGTGCGCCCGGACTCTCCAAATCAGTGATGCTGAAACATGAGGTGTGCAGCTAAGCAAACAAAGACAACAGAGCTTAGGGCCACCAGACTCTGGGAGACCCTGGCTGAGGCCGAAGCGGGATTCCTGTCTCTTTAGTGAAAAGCCACGTGAAACCGCCGCAGGCCCAGGGAGCTTGGGGACGCCACGCTCCAGTGCTGAAGGGACGGGGACCCTGCTGTATTTGTCACGGGCTCTGAGGGAGCAGAGTCCTGCTGGGAGCAGGCTCAGGAGGGTTACGTGTGGAAAGTGTCTCTGAGAAATGGAGAGAAACACGAAAACTAGACATGTCTCCACTCAAGCCGAACAAAAATTCACACCCAGCAGGTCTGTGTATTTAGGAAACTGAATCACATGATAAATATCATTTTGCAGCCAAATATATCAGCTAAATATAAGTAAGGTAAGTCAGTACCAAAAAACTTAACATTTTTACCGTCATCCTAACATTTTACAAACACGGGATAACACGCAGGAATTTTAGTCATTGTGTATCATGTATGTGCTCCGTTGAGGCTGATCTCTACCTTTCCCCTTCTTTCCCTCTCATGTCACATCGTCCTCTACGCCAGGGGAACCACGTTAGAGACGTGGAAAGACAGCCTCCAGTCTTCCAGCCCCTCCTAATACATGCGGAGGATTCTTCGGAGCACTGTTGCTTTGCAGAAAAGAAATACACCTTTCTCGGGTGTGTCATGCTTTTCTCATGTGACAATGCCGCACAGAAGTCCTTCCATCTCAGCCGGCCCTCGCCCGTGGTTCTAAATGGCTGCACTGTTCTGGGAGATAAAGATGCTCCCCAATTTCACCCTCCATGCTCCTACTAGGGGCCCCCCTTGGTACCCGGCTTGTGGCCCTCAAGAGCAATGCTGTGTAAACACAGACGCTTCCATGGTCTTGCGCCCTGGCCCCTTTGTTCCCGGGGAGCACGGAAGACGACGTGGGACTACCGAGTGAGAGGCGTAGTCCTTAAGTTTCAAAGCTGCTGCTACGAAGGCCGTAAGAGCTCACCTTCCCGGAACACCAGCGGCACAATCTCCCTCTGTCCAAAGCATTCATAGCAATGTGCTTTAAACTATTACCACTTAAGGGCATCGATTAGAACTCTAAAATCACTCTTTTTAAAGTACAACGCCAAGTACTTCTGGCAATATAACCACCACCTCCAAAGAGACGCGGGGCCTGCCCTTTCCTCAGAAAAGCCCAAGATGCAGCTCGGCAGGGAATTCTCAAGGCCCGCCTGGGCCCAGCTGCACACTTCTACCAATGCTTGTCAGCCGCTGCTCTAAAACTCCAGCAAAGACAAGGGCCGACTGACTGACGGCACTTGGGGTTCTTTTTTCTAATTAGCTGAGAGGGGAAATCTCTCTCTTACTGATGACAATTTTTTCAAGTATTCCTTTTTAAATCTCCTTCTGAACACTGACATGTATTTAAGCGCTCCTTTTTACCAGACAAGACTTTGCATTTCACATAATGGCTGTTGTTTTCCACAAGTTGAATTTCTGGTTCTCCTAATTTATTTAGGAAATTTTCTCCAGCCCATTGAGTTTTATGTACAGAATCCCAGACATTTTCTAAGTTTTCTGTTTGCATTTTTAAGTTTTAAGCTTTGGAGCAATTTATTTTATACACAGAATGACCTAAGGATTCAAATTCTCCCAGAAAGGTGACTCTGGGTGACTCAGGTAGACACCCACACCCCCTTCCCCAAGGTGATACTCCAGCTTTGCCTAGGGCTTAATTTTATTCCACCTGATTTAGTTTCTTTCCACCTGGGTTCTAGGAAAAAATTAGCTCTAGTACAGAAGATGTACACTGCAGGTAACAGACCTGACCCCCTTCCAGTCCATCTAGTGTTGCTAGACAGGCCCTTGGGAAAATGGAGTCATAGTCTGAGTTCCGTGATTCCAGTGAGGAGCGGTGGCTCACCAAGGTTTTGCTCCAATCCTCCGTTTATCAGTTCGTGTCACACTGATTGTATTACCAGGGTTTTAGCAGACTTTTGTGCTAAAGCTGTATGGGCAGATCTCTCTCTCTCCTACTAATTGATCATTTGCTTTTTCATACTTGTTCTAGTTACTGTCAGGAACTCACTGATCTTTACCTCTTACCCAGTGAATTAACCAGAATATTCAGCAAAAATACATGCATACATTTATTAATTTATCTGATGGCGCCTACTGATGGAGCCCAGGGTCTTCCACATGTGAGCAAATGCTCTACCCATAAGTCACATCGCCAATCTTTTACGTTTTTTATTTTGAGACAAAATCTAAGTAGCCCAGGCTAGACTCGAATTTGTGATGCTCTTGCTTCAGCCTCTCGAGCAGCTGGGGTTACTGGCATGTGCCTCTGCATGTAGCTAAATCAGCCTTTAAAACACTTTGAAATTATCTTTTTAAAAAAAATCCTTCTCGGGGTCAGGGATTTAGTGCCTGTCCCAGTGTCTGTCTTGCAAGCACAAGGGCCTAGGTTTGATCCCCCAATACTGAGTGTGGAGACTCACGCCCAGCAGCAACCAGTACCACATACCACTGTGCCGGGCATTGTGGCTCACACCTGTCATCCCAGCACTTGGGAGGCAGAGGCAGAAGGATTGCTGTGAAGTAAGTTTGAGGCTGAGCTCAGGGCCAGCCTGAACCACAAAGTGAGACCCTGTCTCAAAAAAAAAAAAAAAAAAAATCCTTTTGGAATTCTAATTAATGTCTCATTATCATTGGAAAGTTAGCATTTGATGACCAAAACTTGAGAGGAGGGAAGAGTTCTGCAGACAGAGCTCTCTGAGTCTGTATTCTCCATACAGGCTCTCAGCTGCTGTACAGAAGATGAACTCCTGCTCCAGCCCCCTGCTCGGGCTCTAGAGAGCTTAAATCTTCCTCAATTCTGGATACTTTCTGACCCTAGAAGCTACTAGGCTCGAGGGAAATAGGTGAATTGGAACTGGAAAGAAACATGAGGTAGAAAGCATTCAAGCCTTTGCCCAGAAAACTTCAGGACAACTCTCGAAACACTGGAAATCAGAACAGGAGTTTTCCACGGTCACTATCAGCCCAAATGAAGCCCTTGGTGGTATTCGAATTGTCAGTGAAATCACAGTGAAGTTCTAAATCAAAACTGGATGTGCAGCACTCTAGAGTTCAAATTAGATTGTTACCCTTCTGAATTATTTCTACTTCCCTTTCCATTTTGCTCTGCTTTTTCTCTAAGTGTTTATTTGTCTGTCGAAGCACTTAAATAAGGATGACATCATAGGCTAAAAAGTGAATCATTCTGGGAACTGAGCCATTAATGGGAAAAAAATGACATTCACTTTACTTTTTCCCTTCCAACAGTGCTTTCTTTAATTAATTAGAGATAGATGCTCTGTCGAAGTAGAATCCCAATATAAGTATTTCACTAATGTAGTAGTTTTTAGTTCTCTTACTTCTTTAAGAAAATTAAAATTATCTGTTTAAAGGAATAAGGAAATCTTAATGAGACAAAGGATAGTTTAGAACTATTTTGCTAAGGAAACATAAGCAAGCACGCATAAGTCTCCTAAAATGTTAGAATAACCTTTAAGTGCAGCATAAAAGACTGATTTTTAAATGGCTAAAAAAACTGGCACATATGTTATACTCATTCACTTTCTTCCTCAAATAAATCACTTTATTAGCTGGTATAAAACAGCTCAGACATTACCACAATAAATAAATATGTTTGGCAAAGAACATCTGTGTGACTCCTTAATCAATCAATCAATCAATCAACCCATTACACATGGGTAAAATAATAAGCTAGAAAAAAATGCCCAAGGTTTTCTAAAAATAAAAGAACACTCAGCTTGAGATCTACTTTTGTTTTGATCTTTGTTCTCCTAAAGTCATAAAAGCATAAGGTCATCCATAACCTTTATGATAGCAGCCTGGCCCATCATCTTCCCCTCCGCCCTGACTCCGTGGACCCCCGCTGGGGGCGGGCTCTGGGACCCCTGAAGGGCCTGCTCATTAGCGATGCAGGAGCTTTGTGTCTGGTCCTCTACCTGGAGGTAAGAACCCACAGGTCAAAGGGACCTTCTCAAGAGAGCGCCTGTGACCCTCCAGCCTGTGACACGCCCTCTGCATATGCAGCATGTGGACCCCCCCTGCTCTATTGCTCTACCTAACAGTCTGTGGGAGTCTGTAATATTGATCACGCCCAAATCAGGCTGTGAAGAGTGAACCTCATAAATGGCTTATTAATAGAAGTGAGTCTGGCTAAAGCCTACGTGCCAAGGTCAGAGTAACTCGCACCCACATTTTGTTCCCACAACTAAAACCTTCCTCCTAGAAGGACAATATTTCTTTCTTTTTTTTTTTTTTTAGGTTTTTTGAGACAGGGTCTCGCTTTTGTGGTTTAGGCTGGCCCTAAGCTCAGCCTCCAACTCACATCACAATCCTCGTGCCTCTGCCTCCCGAGTGCTGGGATGACAGGCGTGAGCCACCACGCCCGGCACTGTGGTATGTGGTACTGGTTGCTGCTGGGTGTGGGTCTTCACACCCAGTATTGTTATGTGGTTACCGGGGAATCGAACCCGGGCCCTTGCGCTTGCAAGACAGGCGCCGGAACCACTGAGCTAACTCCCCAGCCCTAGAAGGACAATATTTCATCATGTAGTTTGTCTATTCTGTTCCTAATTCGAGAATGCATTGTCTTGTCTTTTACAAAGCTTATTTAATTTCTATCGAAATTGCACAATTCTGAGTCCTCACATGTAGTGTGAAACTCACTTTACGAAACTCACTTTACTCTGATTGGTTACCAATAAAACTCGGTGGCTTGGGCCAGCCAATGCCCTCGTTGGTTGGTACTGGCATCGATCATCCTTGCATCTTCTGTCTTTTAGGTCCCCTCCCCAGCCTCAGGCTTCTGTCATGTAAGGGCAGGAGACTGGAGCCTACTGTGGAGTTTCTGGTACCATTTCAGTGTCCTCACTACTGTCTAAAGCCATTTATAATTACTGGACATTCTCGTGTTTAATTTTATTCTTATTTTCTGTCCCTATATGTGCTCTTGAGAATAAAGACTTTATCTTTTCTAGAGGTGAGAACAAATCCCGGCACACTAGATATGTGTGGGAGTCCGAGGAAGGGGACACAGCCAGAACCCTCACAGCAAAATCCAGTGCAGCGTGAATCCCATAGCGAAAGGATGAACAGCCAACAATAGCAAAGTCAGAACCTTGAGAAAAAGGCTGAGCCCGGGCTCGACTCTTGCTGCTCTGCACAGTGGCAGCAAAAGGCCAAAAACTGCAGCAGCAGAAGTGGGAGCACAAGAGCCCGAGCTCACTGCACCTTTCTTTGGTACCAAGCCTCACACCCATAATCCTAGCATGCGTAAAGAAGGACATCCTACAATAATCCCTGTAGTTGAAGATTACATAGGGCAGGGCAGACATCCTTAAATCCCAGTCAATCCCACTAAATCTTAAAGCCAATAATCCTGGTGCAGTACTCCTTGTAGATTAAGATCCCACAGGGTGGGGCAGATGTCTGCAGTAATCCCAGTAGTTGATCCTGCAGAGCAGGGCAGGGCAGACATCCTCAAGTCCAAGTAAGTAAATCCCCGTAAACTGTCCATGGTTCCGACAGATATGCCTAAAAACTATGGTGAATGTTTAAGAATATAAAGCATTAGAGTAAAAACAAAAACAAACACTGCGCTAAGCTCCCAGTCTCACGTGAGTGTCTCCAGTTGTGCTGCCTCTGCTGCTGAGACAGTTCCGTAGTTTCTGTCAGATAAAAACATTGCAGTTCACCCTCATCTACCTTATTCATCAGATCTGCCTCTGTTTGGCTGTTAGCTCTTCCCCGAGGACAAAGAAGCCATAAAAGATATATATTTTGACTCCATTCAGGACACTAAGGCAGTCACAATAGTGCAACTAAAGATTTCAGGAGAGGACTCCAGAGCTGCCTCAGAAAGTGGCAGGAACCACGAGAGGAGAATGGTCAAAGTGTGCGTGATGGTTATAAATAAAAGTGGAAAGAATCCTCTACACTGGAAACTCCTAAGCATTGCCAAGTTAAACTAATAAAAACCTAAACAAATAGTAAAACATACTATGTGCATCTATGGAAGATCTCAATTTTCTCCAAATTAAAATTGAGATTCATAAAATTCTAACAAAATCCAAATAGTGTGTATAAAATTGAGACATATCCTTTAAAATTTACATATAAGTGGAAAGAACTTAGAATTATTAAAATTTACACCACTTGCTATCAAAATGTCCTATGAAGCTGTAATAATCAAACTGGCCTTTAGACTTTACATCTAGTCTAAGGGTTTGGTAAGTATGCTTCTTCTTCTTCTTTTTTTTTTTTAGGTATTTTTGAGGCAGGGTCTTGCTTTGTGGTTCAGGCTGGCCCTGAGCTCAGCCTCAAACTCACTTCACAGCAATCCTCCTGCCTCTGCCTCCCGAGTGCTGGGATGACAGGCGTGAGCCACCACGCCCGGCACTGTGGTATGTGGTACTGGTTGCTGCTGGGGTGAGTCTCCACACCCAGTATTGTTATGTGGTTACCGGGGAATCAAACCCGGGTCCTTGCGCTTGTAAGACAGGCGCCGGAACCACTGAGCTATATCCCCAGCCCAATAATCAAAAGTTTTATTCTGATATAAGATTAAACAAAATATTAAACAAAATAGGTTTAGAGGGAAATCCTCGAAAATACTTTCACACAGAAACTTGTACAAGGTTATTTACAGCATCATTATTCAATCGATCCAAAATCCAGATATCTACCAGCAATGGAAGAGAAAAATACTGTCATCTCGTCATACAGTATGCTCTCTACTTACAATTTTACAAAGGAATTATTGATGGACACACCCACATGAAACACAAGACAGCCCAGAGAAATAAACCGGACATGAGCTTAAAGAAATAGCTGAAATGAAAGGAACAGTCAGAACTGTCCTCCAGTGACAGAAATGGGAGCAGCCGTATGCTTCGGCCCGCCAGACGCAGGGCCAGCTGGGAGGTGAAGACAACTCTGGGCCAACGAGAACAGTCGGTCTCCTCCGGCCTTCACAGGGACACGCCTTTACTCACCAAGTACAATCCTAAGATTTTTGTTTACCACTAAAGTTTTATTTTAAAGAAACAGTAAGACGTGGATCTATGAGATATCATTAAGGAAATTCAACTTCAGACAGAAAGAAGATATCTCAGAATTCATATATCCAACAACAACAAATTGTATCAAAAGAAAAAGTGCAGAAGCAGAGATAGCCGCATGACAGCGTGGGCGAACAATCCGAATGGGTGTCTTGTGAGGCTATTCAAAGGCTAAATAAATATACAAAAGAGTTCAACAGTACCAGTATTAGGGAAATACAAATTAAAAGCAAAACGAGTTACCATTACTCATATATGAGGGGACTATCACAAAAAACATCATGGAAATTGCTCCAGTGGATCAGAGACAAATTTACTTCTGAAATAGTGCCAGCACCAATGAATTACTAGGACCTGCCCACAAAGTGTGTGGCACTATATACCCAACCTAACGAAAAGCTCTACCTGCTATAGCTTTCAGTCTGCAGTCATTTCTGTAAACTCCTGGCTTGAGCTGACGCTAAGGAGCGCTTCGCTGACAGGAAGTCTTTTAGGTCTCCCTTTTAGGGGGACCCTTTTAGGTCTATTCTAGGCCAAAATGGGTGAAGTAATGGGCTGTAGAACCCCATATACCAGTGAAACGGCACCCACGGCAGAACTTAAAGACCAGGTGAGAGACACCTCCGGGACACGGCAGGTGGTGAGACTAGCGTGCTTGGCCAGAGAAAGAAAACCTGGGGACTCAGAGAAGGTGAACAATAAAGCAGGAGACAGCGCTCCAAACACGGACCACGTAACAACGTGCCGTGCCGTGCCCCTGGATGGAAACCCGTGAGCCTTTGAAAAGGTTGTTAAAACCTATTTGTTCTAACGAACAAGCACGAGCAAAGGCGAAGTTTTGCCAGCACTCTGTGAGGCTGAGGAAGAGGATCGGAGGTTTGCCCCAGTCTAGCTGAGTGACTTAGTGAGATCGTACAAATAAAGAATTTTAAAAAGTGCTGGGACATCGCTGTGGGTAAACACCCTGGGATCAAATTTTTAAAACTGAGGGTTACAGAAGGGACATATCTACTTCACACCTCCGTCAGATACTACTGGAAAGAGAATAATACAAGGTACAAGGGCTGAGCATATAGCTCACTGGCGAGTGCGAGGTCCTGAGTTCCATTTCTGGTACCGGAAAATGAATATAAACAAACAAACAAGCGTGGTACGTGATGTAGGAATCCTTTTGTTAGCAGCAAAAAAATAGTTCCTTGGGGCCGGGGATTTAGCTCAATGGTTCCGGCGCCCGTCTTGCAAGCACAAGGACCCGGGTTCGATTCCCCGGTAACCACATACCTATACTGGGTGTGGAGACTCACGCCCAGCAGCAACCAGTACCACATACCACAGTGCCGGGCGTGGTGGCTCACGCCTGTCATCCCAGCACTCGGGAGGCAGAGGCAGGAGGATTGCTGTGATAAATTTGAGGCTGAGCTCAGGGCCAGCCTAAACTCCAAAGCAAGACACTGTCTCAAAAAACCTGAAAAAAAAAAAAAAAAAGTTCCTTGGCCAACACATATTTTACCTGCACTATCAAACTTCTAAACTCTCAACTGTATTAAAGCAATAATAGCGGTTTTGTCTCTCCCGCCTTCCTTTACCAGTTCAGTTTTACTTTTTTCTATTCTTTCAATGAGGCAAATGAATTCTTACTAATTAATATAAGAAGATCCCTCAAGTGCTGGCTCTTTTTCTCCTTCATCCTAAATTAATGCAACAACAACAACAAAAAAAAAGCAAAGCAACTGCACCGGCACACAGTGTGCTTAATAAAAATAAATTGGAAACGCAATGAGAAATCACCCTGGATTGCATCGCTCAGCACACTGACAGAAACATTTGCAAACCTCAGTTTACAGCCTGTGTTCAGGATGAAAGACCATGTGAATGCAAAGTTAATATCTGTAGAAGCAGCTCTGACTTCAAAAGCGTCTCAGGGCTGGCTTCTCTGCACGGAGTCTCCAGCGGCCTATGGGACAACAAGTTTTGTTTCTTTTCTACAATGAGGTTTTCAACTTAAAAAACCTATCCAAGCATTATTATTGTGAATTTTGTTAAACAGTCCTCAGAGTAGGTAATTTAAATTTTTAGTAAGCAGTCAATTCCATATTTCTATTCTGTCTTATGGATTCGACAAGCACGATTTCTAAATGATCCTTTTAAACGTGCAAAGACTATCAAAAGACCCTTTTCCAGAAACTATGGAGGTTGGCTTACCTAAATTATTAAAAAAAATTATACCTGTTGAATTTATCAAGTTTCTCCTGGGGTGAAAGAGGGGAATAAAATGGCTTAGAAGAGGCACAAGATGCAGCGAACACTTTACAGAAGGGAAACCACCCAGCAGAACTTGGCCCCAAATAAGACACAGGGAAGACCCTACTTTACAATATCTTAGAAGCAGGCCGAACTGTAGGGGAAAAGGTAGCTGTTTACCAGTTATGCAGAACTCCTGAGTTTCCTTATCACCAGTTCACAGGATGTTCCCCAGACATCTTGCTAAGTTTTGAGTTACTGAACCTTGCAAACAGATCAGTAAACAAACACTGGGATAGGAGTCAGGAAGAACTTCAAGGCCTGTCCCAGGAAATGCTCCAGCCCACCTCTTCT
>PVIR01018105.1:0-33866 GCA_004026965.1 Petromus typicus
TCTGATTATTTGCAGTTTATCACGTTTACAGTGAGTGCCCACCACAGGTCAGGCCTCAGTCCTGAGCAGCAGTAACAGATGTAAATATGACCGAGCACACCTTCAGATGTGTTTGAATCCAGTAGTGCAGAAAGTCACACACAGGAAACGTCAATAACCATAATGATAGTTATGAAAAGAGTATATGTAAAATGAATGAGAACACAGGAATAGGATCATAACACAGACACCAACGTATCCACTTTGGGGACTGTGGCAAACAGAGAGGGGGAAAACAAACTGTGATCAAATAGAGGATGCTGATATTACTTGAAAAACAATTAATAGTAATTATGCAAACAAAGCAAAGGAAGAAAGGCCTTCCAAGCTGAAGAGAACTCATCAGAGGGCAGAGGCAAGTGAGGAAACACCGCCACATAGGGGAGCTTCTCATAGCAGTTCTGAGATACAATGTGAAGTACTCATCGAGAGAGTGACAGTGGAAGGGTGTGGAAACTGTTTTGCTTTGATTTCTAGATAAATATTTTGTATATGCATTAAAAGGAGAATAAAGCTACTAGTCAATTGTATTATATTATTTAGATAATTGTGTGAAAGAATAATAAGCAAGTCAGAGTATTCGTCGTCAGCAGTTTATTCTACTCACCAATTCTTTCAAAATTATCCTATTTTGAATTTACTATCTCCTTACCAAATATTATAATTCTTCAACTATAAAATTAAATGTGATAATATCTTGAGGTCATGGGAAACTATTTACAGTATTATGTTTTTCCTTTTCTTTTTTTCTAAATTGGACAATCAGCAGATTTAGACTTAGCCGATATCTGTATTCTACCAAATATGAGTTAAAATATTTTATCTAATTTTTCTTTCAGGAAATTCTGTCAAGCAAACTAATTCATGCATTTTAAATTTCACTTATTTCTAACTGTGTGTCTCATGCTGTTCTGGACAAAGAGTACAAATAATGAGTTAATACTGCCACAGTTCTAATGATTAAAATTTTACAGTATAGCAAAGAAAGCAGGTATCCATTAAATATCCAAAAACACTTGAAAATGTTATTAGATGTGATAAAGAACAGAGAGACTTTATTTTATTTAATCTGAAATTGAGTTCTTTCATAGGCTCTGGATGAATGAAAAAAGTGAAGTAAATTCTACAGATTCAGTGAAGAGTACCCAAAATGTGAGAGAATGAATAAAAGAGAAGAGATAGTATTTCAATTAGCTTCATCAAAATGTCAAGGACACGAGCAGGCTGAATATGCAAGGAAAAATTTGTTTTGTATTTTCAAAAAATAAAATAAAACATTAGACTCCTAGTAATTTTATATTTCCTTATAAGAAAAGATTCTAACAACCTAAGCACAGGCTTATTATACAATTAAGCCATGTAAACCTTATCAGTGCTCTCTGTTCAAGAAGCACATGATTGTAAACATTATCTGTCATGCTATCTCTCTGCTTCTCACTCTGTACATGTTGAGCACATTAGTAATTTTCAGAATGTTAGAGAACCTTAGGTATTTCTCATTGAGTTACTATAAACTTTTCACTTGAGAGATAAATATTTAAAAAAATTAAAAATATATATGTAATGAAAGGATGGGGATTTAGCTCAGTGGTTCCCGCGTCTGACTTGCAAGAGCAAGGAACCAAGTTCAATCTCTGGTAACCATACACCTCAATGCCGGGCATGGTAACTTACACCTGGAATCCCAGCACTGGAGAGGCAGAGGCAGGAGGATTGCTGTGAGTTCCAGGTTTGCCTGGGCTACATAGTGAGCTCAGGGCCAGAGCCAGCCAGAACTATAACAGCGATACCTAAACAAAACAAAACAAAACCAGACAAGAAAAGCAAAACAAAACACACACACACAAAATATAGTGAAAATTAATGATTTATAATATTATTACAAACTTAACTTAAAATTCTCTTTTGGCAGTTCATTTCCTAGCACAGTTCTCAAAACCCAGAGTAATCAGCCACATTTATTATAAAATAGTGAATGAAGAATATCTGGATAGGCATATATTTTTCATAAAATATCTCCTCTTTCTTAGCTCATCAACCAGAACATTGACTTGCCTGTGATGTCCCCATCCCCAATGCATACCTAAGTAAAGCTTCTCATTCACTTTGCCTCACAAGACTTCTTTCCTGAATATTCTCAGAGCCACTGTTCCTTACCACAGAAAGGATACCACACACTTTGTTTCACTCATGAAAAGATTGCTTATCTTCAGGAAGATATATTTTTATGCAGGCAATTAAGGTAGATATTTCTAAAATTGTGTACATATTTTATCATAAGTATATATAGATGTATGGGGAAATTTTAAGAAATTCCAAATAAAAAGTTCCAAAAAAAGAAAAGGTTATAGCTAGCGTTTTCCTAGCATGATTGAAATATGACCATGAAAATTTTAGTTAAATGCAGCTTCTGATGTATGAGCAGGGATGAAGAACATACTCTTCAGATGCAAATGAAATATTTGTAGTAAAACACAATCTATAGACATTTTCCAAAATATACTCTAAAACAAAAACTTTTTTAAAATGCAGTATGATTGCAAGAATGAGGCTCTCTAACTCAGCTTCCAATCAATACTTTTAGATAGAGAGGAATAAAAAATATTCTCTCTGTGGTTACACTATTTGGTGCCAAGTTTTTTTTTTTTTTTTTTCCTGATGACTTTTACTGCACATATATATAACCTATCATGGCCAGAGCATGTATTAGAAGTACTTGTAAATCCCTCTGTTGTTTACTATGTGCTGACTTAACTAAAATAAGTATTTTCCCTGATATTTCAAGATTATGAGGACTTTTGTTGTGCTTTTTAAAATTTATTTTCCTGTGGAAAAATACTAGAGAAGAGAATCGATATTGCTATTCTGGTAGAAGAAGAAAAAGTAAATGAACTACTTCAACTTGACTTTCTGTTGAGGTTGAAATGAAAATCATTATTCTTAAAGACATAAATGAAAATCAGATAAAAACTCTTTAAAGAGTCGGATTGACATGTTTCTCCTAATGTGGTTATCTTGTTTTGAAAAGTGTATGTCCAATGTTTTTAAGAAGTTAATGTTATCTATTTCTTTTAATTTTACTTAACAATTATTTTCTAAAAATAAAACATAAAACAAATAATAATATTTAAGTGACTGTTTTATTTTACATAATTTATTCTATGTAATTATTAAATCAATATATCTTTATTCAGAATAAAATTCAGAATAAATAAATATTCAGAATAAAAATTTGAATTTAATCCATTAAAGCATATTTCCATAATTTTCTTTTTCATTAGAATTTAATTTATTTTACCCAACTAAATTTAGAAGAGATAAACCTTCCATTTGAAAGCATGTAAATTCATTAGAGTTCCTTTTTTTCTTAGTGGTAAAGATTAGGTCTTGTGATTACTGACTGAATAAACTGTTCCTGTTTTTACCACAAGATGAAAAATTTATGTTTATACTGAAAATTATGTATATTAGTGCTGAAAAGTACGGAACTACTCAAGCACTAAAATCTTCTGTATTCTACAGACTAAACTAATGTGTGGTTCTTAGCTTGCTTCTGAAATCACAAAATTTTTACTAAGATCTATTTAGTAAACTAATGGAATAATATGATAAATTATATAATCTTCTTCTATGCAAAACAGATTGGCCTTAGATTCCCCTCAGATACCAAATTATCTTTTATAGCATACTATGTTATTTCTATGTAATCTGCACAGGATTTCTCACTGGTTCAAATCACCAGTAGGATATAATTATTCAAATCATATGTTAATAGTGGCTTCACTGTATTGTTGAAGGAAAGATGGCAGAAAAGATAGCATGGATCTTTAAAACAGGCACATGTTTTCAACCTGCAATTAACTAATCAGGATGTACAGAACTAACGTATGGAAGGAGAGGACGGAATGTAAAATCTAATGTTAGGTCATTTTTAGGCATATTATCAATGTTAAAGGAAAACCTAATTACTAATAAAATGCTCATTTTTGTTTTAAAAATTAAAATAATATACAATTTATCCAATAATTCTATTTTTAGAATATAAGCAAAAATACAATTAAAACTGTTGAATATGAATTGGCACAAAAATATCATTATATTAAAGTAGTATTTTAGTTTAAAAATTATGAAAATGTAACAACAAAACAAAATATAAACTTATATGATTTGACATTATGTTTGGGTTACACATCATTTTATTAATTAAAATAAATGTGTATATGGGGCTGGGGATTTAGCTGAGAAGTTCCAGTCCCTGCTTTGCAAGTGCAAGGGCCAGGGTTCAATTCCCAGTAATCACATATACGATACTAGGTGTGGAGTCACTGGCAATCAGCATCTCACACCACACTGCAGGGCGTGGTGGCTCATGCCTGTAATCCCAGCACTCGGGAGGCAGAGGCAGAGGCAGAGGCAGAGGGATTACTGTGAATTTGAGGATGAGCTCAGGGACAGCCTGCACTACACACTGAGATCCTGTCTCAAAAAAAAAAAATCTTTATATGATATGAAATACTGTACTAATGTTAATATTTATGGACATAATTTCATATTTAAATATTATTATTTTCAAAAGTATTTCAAAGGCATTGAAAAATGTGCTATCAAGTTGAGTATTTATATTATTTAAAGACAAAATTTTGTAATATGTTACTTGGGAATATTATAGGGAGAATTTAATATTTGCATTTTATATTAATATGCTAATCAACATTTAACACTTCTATAATTATGCTTTAATCATAGAAAATGACTCCGATGTTTATATTCATTAAAATTTATTTTATTATTAAAGATTTGAAAATATGAATATATGTATCATAATTTGTGTTTGTTTAGGGATGTATCTAGATGTCCCCCGAAGCCTCATACTGTTACAGTGACAGGCCTTTCACGGGTGGCTGGCTCTACATTATGTGGTGGTGAGATCGAAGGTGTGTGATCACTAAATCTGTCCACTGACTGCCTTGGCACAGCTTGGCTAGTACTAAGGACGTGAGTGCTACACCCACCGAGGGACAGGTAACATGCATAAAATACAAGAGACAGAATGAGAACAAATGTGCTGCTTCACCTGCCTGCTTACTGTGGACTATTTCTCCTCTGTGGTGCACCGCTGCCAGGCCACCCCTCCTTGGAAAGAGCTGACTGTGGACTGAAATCTTCTCACACCGTGAGTCAAATAAACCTTTCCTTCTTACTCTTTGACTGTCCAGTGCTTGACTCAGCAATGAGAAAAATAACTAATATAATGTGTATGTGACATTACTGTATATTATTAAGAATTTTAAACAAAATCTGGAAAGCCATAAATATTCATAACATTTAAATTTTGGCATTGCTACTCAAAGTGATATTTGTCCTATTTAACTTCAGTATAAATCACCCATTGATGTTTATCATATTAATTGCTCTTTGACTGAAAAATAAGTTGTAAATCAGAATGTACAAATATTTTATTAACAAATAATTATGATACAATATTCTTCAGGAACATGCTTGTATTATGTGTTTATTTCTTACTGGTAATTGTAGAATTTGAAGTAAAAAAAAAAAGCCAAAATATAAGCAGTCAAATGTGAGGGAATGAAATTGTATTTAAAATGAAAACGGACTCTATGGCTGCTATAAGTATCGTAAAGTTCAGATTTTGTACCAATAAGCCAGACTCCTGCCAGTCTCCTGCCGACACGTATGGAAGAAAGAAAAGATGCAAAGGAGTCACTACCGGTGATTCTGTATCGCAAGGAGTCAGCACCGAAGAATGGCTGCTATTTAGTAGATTTTATTAGAATGGAAATATTAGGCTGCACAAGTTATAGCTTCTGAACTGTCTAGTGAGAAGGAAAGGGACTGAGATCGCGGCATAGCAGTAAATGAATTGAAATGTAGACTAATGTCCTAAAACAAGAGAGACTTGAATAGGATGCAAGTTAAACTGTGATTGATGTATCAGAACACAGAAAGATTTAATTTACTTATAATGTCACTAAGCTGCCACATGAGCTTACTTCTAGATTCTTTCATGTGGAATAGTGCATATTTTTTGTTCACTGAAGCTAAAGTGACGACTCTAACCGGCTTGTTAGATATGTCATCGCCAAGTCAATTCACCTTGTGCACAGTATAGACTGTGAGCCGCACTTCTAAGATCAGAACCAGAATCAAAGAAGGTATGAAGGAAAATAAATACACAGTAGTCGCTTTAATTCTGTCTGAACTTTTATCCCCGTGGTGTTGAAGCACTGTCTTCTATTTCATCATCTTTCCTCTGTGAAACGTCTCTACTTCTGTGTCTTAATTTCGTAGATATTTTCCACTATTTTATTGTCTCTGATGTGTGACACATGCAAACCTCACGTAGAACTGGTGGTTTTCAATTTCAGATTCCTGTGAAATTAATTACTGACCTTTTCTCTTTTTTATTATTATGTATTTTAGCTACATAATAAGGTTCTTCATCATGAGGAGATGCTATATATACATAGCACGTCTTAAAATTACTGACCTATTCTAAATCAATGTTTGATAATTGCAAAAGGAAATTATCTTTTTCAATTTTATATAATTGGAATGAAATGACTATTAACAATATAAAGAATAGTCTTCCATTTTACAATTCTAACTGGTCCATTTTCTCTGGTGATAGAGTCGTACATTGGTATTCACTAAAAACTGTTGTTACTTCTTTGCTGATAATTGAATTGATATTTACCCTTGAGTGAAGCATGACGTAATTATCATGGATCTTCCCTTGAACTGATGTAGATTTTATATTATAAAATAGTTGAATCAATATTTGAAAATATAATTAGAATTATGCTATGTGAAAACAATAAGAATGAATAGTTGACATTATTACTGCACATCATTCTACCCTAATTTACAATTATATTTCATTTTTGTAAAATTTTGAGACTTCAGATTTTAAGACTGGAGCAGTGATGTCTTCCCTCACTTATTCAATGATGTCTTTGCCCTCATAGGAAAACATTAAACTTCATAGATGGGAGCGAGAATAATTGGAATTTTTCAAATTCGTTCCAGCAGGAATGAATGATGCTAACCAGTAGAACTGATCTGTCAGCTCAAATATGTTCTTTGCATAAAATTTCTCCACTAAAGTTGCTTGGATTCTTCACAAAATGGCTGAAGATATGCTTGAAGAACAAGTATTCCAAAAGAAAAAAAAAATTATATGCTATCTTTGTGACTTAGTCTCAAACTTTTCATGGCATTTCAAGAGAAATTAGGCAGGCTGGAAAGTAGCCACTATGAAGTTTCTAAAAAGAGAATATAATTTTAAATATTTGTAAATTGTTCTTATTATGAGTGAAAAGGTCATTCTATTAGAGAATATATACCATATTATCCATTCCATAGGATAAAAAAAGTTGTTCAAATTTTACTGGCCATTCACTATTTTTTAACCTTTTCTTTACTAGACATGCAAGCATCTAAGTATACAACTGTATTGATCTGTTTATGTAAAAGCTTGTTATAATCACCATGAAACTGCCATTTTTTATGTCATTTCAGGGAAAAATTCTCAATCCTTGCACTTTGCTCTGTATTTAGTTTTATATTTGAAAAATTAAACTACCCTTGACATTTTACCTTTATTCCTTATTATTAGATGAAGAGTTTGTCTTGTTTTGTATGTTACTTTCACTCTGGGCTATACAATAGACTTGAAGGAGACTTAAAGATTTCTAACAGTTGGAAGGCCAGCACACACTGTTCAGCCTGAAGTTGCCATGGCTACTAATGCAGATAAAATTTGCCAAACAAGTTAAAGGTAGAGATAGCTAGAAAAGCACAAGGGGTCTCATTAATAGTTTCAATGATTAACCACAGAGAAAATTAGCGACTGAATGTGCTGTCTCAATTTTCTTTTCTGTTGGACTCACTAAAGGTAAAGTGAGACTATTAGGGGGAAGAGGCAGAGAGAGAGAGAAAGAAAATTTGACCAGTAAATTTCTGAATATTCGGATAGCACCTGAAATTTTTAATCTATATGACATTTGTATACGGTTCTTTACATAAAATCAGAAATCAATATACCGCATACACTTTCAACTATTCTAAAATTTCTACCACCTAACAAAATTAGCATATGAAAATAAGTGTGATGCATATATGGATTTAATTTGATCTTATTTATTTATTTATTATTTATTTTTAAGATTTTTTTTTTTTTTTTTTTTGAAACAGGGTCTCACTTTGTGGTTCAGGCTGGCCCGAGCTCAGCCTCAAACTCACATCACAATCCTCCTTCCTCTGCCTCCCGAGTGCTGGGATTACAGGCGTGAGCCACCACACCCGGCACTGTGGATGTGGTACTGGTTGCTGCTGGGTGTGAGTCTCCACATCCAGTATAGTATGTGGTTACCGGGGAATCGAACCCGGGTCCTTGCGCCTGCAAGACAGGCTCCGGAACCACTAAGCTAACTCCCTGGCCCATATTTTTAAGATTTTTTGAGACAGGGTCTTGTTTTGTGGTTCAGGCTGGCCCTGAGCTCAGCCTCAAACTCACATCATAGCAATCCTCCTGCCTCTGCCTCCCGAATGCTGGGATTCCAGGCGTGAGCCACCACACCCGGCACTGTGGTATGTGGTGCTGATTGCTGCTGGGCGTGCCTCTCCATGTCCAGTGTTGAATGTAGTTACAGGGAATCGAACCCGGCCCCTGTGCTTGCAAGACAGGCGCCGGAACCACTGAGCTATATCCCCGGCCCTAATTTGATCTTATTTAAAATACAAAGATTTGTAAAGACGATCACATCATATGTGTGAGTTTTTATAATGTAAGAAGCATACTAGTTTGCATTTTAATGCCAACTTATTAGGAAAACCTGGTGTGTTAGGTACTTTTCTCTCATTGAGACAAAATATTTGGCATCAAAATTTAAAAGGGAATGGGTTTATTTAGCTTACAGTTTGTAGAGGTTTCAGCCTAAAATCAGTTCACTGCACGGTGGGGATGGCAAGCAGGCAACACAGAGCAGAGACAACATGGCATGTACAAGTCATCAAAGGTATCAAGGGACTTTCACCACATCTTTCTGCCTCTTTAATGCCTCCAGACTATGAGGATGGAGGGTGCTAAGTCATAAGTATCGGTTTAGTGATCACACACCCTTAATCCCAGCATCACACCTTCCTGATTTAGCTACTACTGAAAAAGAGAGCCCCACCTCATCTGCATAAAGCTTTGGGGGTGACATCCATACACAAACCATTTCCCCTACCCATCATGGAGTTGATATTCAGTGGCCCCAGTAGCCATTCTTCATAACTCAACCTGACAGTTAAACTGGGCATCTTCCATGTGCTATTGATTTCTCAGGCATGTAGGATGCAAGTTATTTACTCACGTCAGATATCATAAGAGGGCCTTGAAGGCCAGGTAGAAATTCCCCAGCCTGGTCACGAGTTCCAGGAAAGCAGTGTGTAAATCTGCTACAGTTTAACCAAGGGTTCAGTGGGGACCATGATCAACCAGAAAACTGCGGAATCTGGAGTGTTTGCTGAGTAAAAATACAATCAGCAAGCAAAGCCAGCGTAAGCAAGAGACTTGTGTGCTGACACCAGCGCATAAAGTGTTGGGCTGCCTAACTTTCCTGGAAAGGGTCTTAGAGCTGGACATGGAGCTAAAATTTTAATGTTTTCCCGGAAAGGTTTAGGGATCCTTTGGTTCCATTCCCTTCTGCACGTCCCTCCATTTCTCCTTTGTGACCACAGTCACCCTATGCCATTGACTTCTGAATATTTATTTTCTTTTTAATTGTACATGATCTCACTACTAAGTGCCTTGAGTCTCTTAATGTCAATTTAAGACTGAGACACAATATATTTATACTACTTTAGTAGAGGATTTTAGTTATTTTTTTCCTCAGTGATAGGGAATCTAATGCCCACCTTTAAAAAAATTTAATTGATGTACAAAATATGCTACAAGTAAATTACTTCTCCATTTAAAGTTCTTTGTTAATTTAGTCACTAATTATTTTAATAAAAGTAATTGTGTCTAGGAAATACAGTCAGTGGCTAAAAAGTAACTTTCAGAAACTATTATCTTGAAAATAAGAAAAGAACACTTAAAAGCATTGAGGTATTTAAATTTTAAATTAGAGAATTTATTTGCATAATGTGTTGAAGAATCCCCAAGTCCAGGTCCCTAGATTTTTCCTCACCTTTCTTCTCAGTTGATAGTTTGTGATTTGTAAGATTGTATTATAGTTTCTGTCCTTGCCTTTTATCAACATCACCAGATTTTCTTCAAATCCCTTGTCATTCTTAATATTTAAGTTTTGTTGAAAGTCACAGCAGAAATCCTATTCATCTAATTCTAACCTTGTACATTTCAGGAAATTTTCCTCCTTTATACCTTGATATTTCAGCATTATTTAATACTTGGTAATTATAAAAGTTGAGGAATTGCTATACATTTCATAGAGTTACATTCTCTATTTTAGGCTCAGTATTTTTTACATGTAAATAGTTGGTCAGAAAATATAAATAATATATGACATCTGGCAGGTGGAAGAACGAAGCTGTATGTAAACACAGTACTTTGGATTAGGTAATTTAGTTTTGTAAATTGTTCACCTCATTGTCTAGCACTTATATTATAAAAACATTTATTATTCAGACTATCACTATTGCATTTCTTGTTCTATGTATATACTCTTTCCTATGTTGTAATCTAAACTCATCCATAAATCTTATATTACCCTAGAAAAAATTTTAAATGTAAATGCATATTTAAATTGTTCTGCATGATATGGTGATACCAGTGTACTTTCAGGTTATTTTCATCTATTAACTGAGTTAATTTGTATGATTAATTTCACTTTTATGTAGTCAAGCTTTCTCTTGTATGGAAAAGAAGTTCAGCCTACAAAATTACCAATCAGTGAGAAAGACACTGTAACTATAAAAATGAGTTTGCTTGTATTTAAAAGAAATACTTACATAATGTGCAAAAAACATGTTTTGAAATTGGGCAGAAATTATGAAATGTAAATTAGAGAAAAAGTTCCCGGAATGAAATAAATTTTAAGCTTAAATAATTTGTACCAGTATGCTAAAGAAATATATTGAGATAATCTACACCGATGTCTCTCTACAGAGTCTGCAGTTTGGAAAGAACAGTAGAATGACAGACATTTTCCAAAAATCTGGAACTAAGAACTCTCCCAGGATCCAGCACTTTAATGCTAAAATCTAGAGATTTAGTCAACTCATGCATTTATTCACCACAACAGTGAGTTTCAAATTTAGAGAAGGAGGTAAGAGCATTAAGTTTCAAATCTACCTGCAGGAAAAATTTGAATTCCACAACACAATATGCTTAGTGCTAGGAATGCACTAGATATGTATGATATACTAGAGCTCTAGTACTTATTCTTTTTACACAAAAAAGAAACTGAAATGTAACTGAAATTTTGTACCTTTTACCAAATCCTCCCTATTTTCCCTTCACTAGATCTACTGCCAGCCATTAATCCAATCAGGTTCTATCAGTGTTGCTTTATTATAATAAGGGGATAGAAGAAAACTTCAGGTCATGCTGTATATTAATTTGATATTAATTGGGAGGATAGTTTGCACCTGTGTACTTATCCCTCAGTCATATATAAACTATTTATATATATATGACTGAATATAAACTATATGTATGACTGAATATAAGCTATACATAATATAAACATTACATATTTATTCACACAACATTCTTCAATATAACTAAGAAAACAACAGGTTATTACAGCATATACTGAAGTTTTATTGATGTTAATTACAACATATATATATATATATATATACAAATGACAGAATACAAACTATATATATATGACTGAATATAATATATATGTATATATACAGACATATAACATTATGTTCAAAACTGAAAATGGCAATTGCAATTCATTAAAAGTTTTTAAAAATAAACTGTATTATAGTAAATACACTATTTTTACAAAACCCCACCTCATATATTCATATCCTTGTTTTATCCTGACCTATGTCAACTGAACTTGGTATTTGTTGCTAACAAAATAAAAAACTGTAACAAGAGTTAACGTTTCCTTCTGCTGTTCACTCAGTCTCGCTGTGAATGACTCTGTACAAATTTCCTTAAGTAGTGGCACAGTAATGTAGGAGCAAACAACCAAATCAATTATGTGAACTAGGCTTCCGGTCAATAGGCAGCACAGAACTAAAGAATTTCCACAATTCCTTGAGTAACTTCGGAGACCATTCTTAGGTGAAAGCTTTATTTCAAACCATAACTTCAGATGACACCATAATTACAACCTGATGAGGGAAGATAAGACAGCATTATCTGCTAATACACCTCCAAATTTCTGACTCATAGAAAATGTGATATAATAAATACTACATTTTAACTCATTAACTGTTGAGATAATTTGCTGTGCAGAAATAGATAACTAATATATGCAGCATGTTTAAAGTACTACAAGACAAGCTGGAACATGAAGAATGATGAGGTAATTGTGAAGAAACTGTAATTTTAAGTAAGATTTTAGAATGATTTAATAGTCAGTTAAAGACATCTCCTATCTGACCTTCTGCTTGGAATTTTCTGGAATTTATGTATTCTTTCTCTCAAGTTTCCAGTTTTCATATTTTAATATTTTAGTAGTTATCATATTTGTGTGAAATACATTTTTAATTTTCATAATTCACAAAATATCACAGTATCTTACTACTCATATTCTAAAGAATGTCACCAGAGGACTAAGTTCTAGAATATAAATAATTTTAAAAAGCACTCCAGAAAATAAGATACCCCATAAAAAAAATTGGTAATTACAATAAATCAACATTTATCATAAAGGCTAAAAATGGCCAATTAATACACAAAAAAGATTCAACATTTCTGGCTTTTAGAGAAATGCAAATGAAACCAACACTGACAGCCCATCTTAACTTCAGCAACAAAGACTATTTTCACTAACACATAAATAACAGTGTAAAGGGCTAGGGAGTTAGCTAAGTGGTTCTGGTGCCTGTCTTGCAAGCGCAGGTGCCGGGTTTGATTCCCCGTTACCACATACAATACTGGACGTGGAGACTCACGCCCAGCAGCAATCAGCACCACATACCACAGTGCCAGGCATGGTGTCTCAAGCCTGTAATCCCAGCACTCAGAAGGTAGAGGCAGGAGGATTGCTGTGATGTGAGTTTGAGGCTGAGCTCTGGCCCAGCCTGAACTATAAAGTGAGACCCTGTCTCAAAAAAAAAAAAAAAAAAAAAAAAAAACTGCAGTATTTAACTTTTAATTTCTGACACTATTTCTATTGAGCACAGAGAAATTATATTAGGAGTAAATTTTTGTGAAATGAAAAAGTTAAATAAAACATAACCAAGAGATATTATGTAAGGTACAAATTCTCAATGATTAATATGATCATAATGTATACCTAAAATGTACCAATAAATTCAATTTTTTTAAAAAGAGAAAATAAAGAAATAATGTTTACATAGTTTTTACAAATGTTTTAATTAAATTTCCAATATAATAAAGTTTTTGAAAAATATGTCCCATGTGCAGAAAAAACAAATAAATTGAATAGAAATGGGAAGATAATTACAGTGCCATTATATCAGATCACAGATAGATTTTACATCTCTTTTCCATGCTTCTACTAATATCAATGATCTTTCTCAAGTACATATACAAACAAGGAGTTCTCAAGCAGGTTGGACACGTGACCAAATCCAGACCAACAAATATTAAGAAGGGACAGACAGTGGAACCACTGAAGTAGCCTTCAATTGTAGGAGTACAGCTCTCTGTCACTGAGCACTGGGATGATAACATGTTTGTTGGATCAGGAAATACATATTCTAAAGAAAGACAAAGATGCAACATTGGGGGAGATACATGGACCCTTCAATAGTCTAACCACAAAAACCAACAAAGGACATTAGTTTAGAAAGCATTTTGCATAAAAATGAAGTAGATTTCTTTAGTTTATGTCACCTTTAACCTTGCACTGCCTGGTGATCCATACTGGCATACTCACAATACAACACAGCAAAATCTTTTCTCTTCAAATTCTTGTTTTTTGACTTTTCCTAGGTATTATATATGAGTTTCCTGCTATTTTTTAAAAAATAATTCAATCTTTGTCACAAATGGCTTAATTTATCTTTCCTTTGACCTATTCTTAATTCATGTGTTAAAAGACACTTCTTTCTATAAGGCTATTTGTATATGTCTTTAACTCAGTAAGAATCAAGTATCATTTCTTTTTAGTGCATTAAACAGCTTAGTGGACAAAAATGACCACTAAATCTTGAATCCTTTCCTTACAGTTTTCTCCATCAACTTTGTACAAATGATATTTTATAGTATTTTGAGTTCTTAATGAATTTACAGTATATGTTGAGAAATGATGAATATTATTGAAATATTTATTGTACTTTATTACATTAATATTTATCATATTGATGTTTTGCTTACTCACAAAAACTGGAGTTGATGGACAAATTGAAGATAAAGACCAAATTTAAAGAGACGTTTATGCTATCCCTCATGTTCAGATAAAGAGGTTGATGAGACAATGAAATAGTGAATTAAAATATATAGCTACTCTCAACACACTCTTCTTTGGAAGGACATATGGTATAACTTCTATTAATATGTAAATGTTTCAGCTACTTAAAAACATTCCACACTTTGTGACTTTCTTTATTTCATGCTTTTAAAATGTTTTTAGATACATTTGTCATTCAGAATGGATGAGGATGATGATTTTATTAGAGTACTTAGTGTTTTTGTAGGAGAATGGAGACCTCTTCAATTAAACTAGTAGTGATGTGAAGTCATGTTTGGAAGTTATTCAATATATACACAGTTAATTTATGTTATGCCTTTTTTAGCCTTCAAGAACATTCACTTTTATATTCATAGTATTGGCTGTATTTTATCATTTGAAACTAAAGAACTCAAAAATATTTACTTGTTAAGGCCATTTCAATATGATTCATTTTAATATAAAATATTAAAATGTTAAATCTACAGACTGATATTTCATGCAATTGAATTGAAATTAGCATTCACAGTTTTTTTAATATATTTTCTTTTCAAAACTGACTATAGCCATTAATTTTAATCAAGGTAATTACTATTAAAATAGTAAGTATTAAGGATTAACTTTTAAAGAAATATAATTCTACCACTAATAAGGTATGGAAATACAATTTATTGTCCTTATCAATTTTGGATATTTTTCTTACATGTAAAAATTTATATTAAATAAAACATTGGATATTAAACATGTAAGTCGTATGTGATGATGTAAATGTATGAGAATTCTTTGTAAAGGTCTATCCCTACCTTATGAAGGTTAACTCATAAGTATTTCATTTTTATTCAAGCTACTGTAAAAAGTATTGACTTCTATAATGAAAGTTACACTCTAAAAATAGAAATTGAAGAGAACATCAGAAAATGGAAAGATGTGATCTTTTTTTTGGGATATGCAAAATCACTGTGTAAAAATGACTATAATCCAAAACTGTTAGAGAATTTATGCAGCCACAATAAAATGACAAACAATATACCTTACAGAATTAGAGAAAATAATCATAAAATTCATATAGAACCAGAAAAGATCTACAACAGCAAAGCAGTTTTGAATGATAGTAAAGGAGGAGGCTTTGCAATACCTGACTTCAAACTATACTACAAAGAAGTAGTGGTAAAAATGGCAGAATGTGAATCAATATAAAAGAATACAGGATATAGAAACATTTTCAGACACATTCAGTAATTTGCTCTTTGACACTGGGACCACATGCATATTTTGAAAGACAGCCTACTCAGCAAGTATTGCAGGAAAGCTGGTATCTGATCAATCGAAGTGAAAACAGATCTTTATCAGTCACCATATATCAAACTAAAATAAAAATGGACCAAAGATGTAACTATTAAAATAGATACATTAAACCTACTGAAACATAAAATATGTACAACTCTTAAAGACACAGATGTAGAAAAGGATTTTCAAAACACAACCTCAGTTGCACAAGAAGTTGCAGCAAGAATCACCAAATGGGGTCAAATCAGAGTAAAAAGCTTCTAGACAGTGAAAGAATCAATCAGCAAAGTGAAGAAATACCCCACAAAATGGGGGGGGGGGAAATGCCAACTCCTTTTGTACAGAATATATACCACCAGAGCTTAGGTTATATAGTATTAAAAAGTAATGTAACTAACAATTTATTACATTTTGAAGAAGAAATTTTTAAAGTGTAAATTTAATATTCTAGATGTTTACTTCTCTATTGGCAAATTTAGAAAGTCTTAAAAGTAATGAGATATGAAAATGTAATCATATTTTTAATTGTTCATGACGAGCACAAAAATATGCAGAAATGACCATGCAACTCCAAACCACACAAATAATATCATTAACAAATTAGAAAAATGACTTTTATTCTGGGAGCTTTCTGCTTGTTTTGTTTTGTTTCTCAAAATTACAAACTGTCCTTGAGTTGGTTATGAATGTATAAAGAAAGTAAAGTGCAATAAAATTAATATCAATCATGCATAGTTAAGAGTAGCTGTATTGAGCATGAAATATATTTCTCTAAAAATTTTATTTATTTATTTATTTATTTTTATTTTTTATTTATTTATTTTTTTTGAGACAGAGTCTCGCTTTTGTAGTTTAGGTGGCCTTGAGCTCAGCCTTGCACTCACAGCAATCCTCCTGCTTCTGCCTCCCAAATGCTAGGATTACAAGCATGAGCCACTACGCCTCGCTCTATGTTATGTGGTTCTGATTCACCACACCTGGCACTGTATGTGGTTACCTGGGATCATACTCGGGCCATTGCACTTGCAAGGCAGGTGACGGAACCACTGAGCTAAATCCCATCCCATGGAATAAATACTTTTATGTGTGTGACAAGTGCCATAGTTCATTCTGTTTGGATCAACTGCAATATTTCATTTTCATCTTCTGTACCTGTGTCCAGAAAAAAACTTAGTATTATTTTTATAATGGGAAAATGTTATGGTCTCACTCCTTCCTATTTAACTTCACTTCACTTTGCTCATTTCTGCTGATGAATTCACCTTCACTCTGTTCCTATGGTTGTATATTTAAAGTCTCACCAACTGCAAGTATCAACATCCCCACCATTGCTCATTCCATTTCCACTGGGCACACTTCCAGTGTTGTCACTTTTCATTTCCTCACAGTGCTTTCATGTCTATGGATTGGTTCCTCATCAGGTTATCCCTCCTTCTCAATGTCACATGCACATATGAGCAGGACAGAATGAGGCAATACGGTTGAGAGCCTGACTCTGTTTATACAGTGAGTAATGGGCAGAGAGTAGTCAGTCAGAAACATCCAGAGGAATTAAAAAACGATCTCTGATCATATTCTCATTTAAAGTGAGATAAAGTGGAATGAAAAGCTAACAGTGAGGTTTATACTTTTTACAATTACTTCTTGGCGGCATAATTTTGTTTTGCATTTTTGGGAGATTGATCTTATTGAAGTAGGAAGATAACAAATCTCAAATAATAAGTCAGTGCATAAACCTGGTATCCATCAAGACGCGAACAGTTCATTCCTTCTGTAATACATGAAAGGCTAAAGTTTAATACTCCACACAAAATATGTCTCCCAGAGCTCTTACTAAACCTTATAATGTGAAATTTCCATTGAAAAATAAATTTCATTCATGTGTAAAACCCTAAATAATAAACATAGATAATATGTGTGCCCGAAATAGAAGATGTGTAAATTTGAGGATAGTTTAAATTTCAGGAAAATGATTTTTTGTCAACTAATTAGTGAGTATGATGCTATTGATGTCATTAATTGTGTATAATAGAATAATTCTTTAAAGATCCCTGATATCTGTCACCATGCCATAGGGCATGATAAGAAGGGCTTTGTAGACATCTTTGAGGCTAAGTACTTTTAAACGGAAGATTATTCTGGATTATCTGCATAGGGTACATTTAATCATGGAAATCCTTAAATCAGAGAATTTGTTTTCCTAGCTGGAGTCAGATGTGGCAGAAGCAGAAATGAAACGTTCACAGCTTTGAATGAGAATCCACTTAGCATCGCTGGGGCGGATGGGAAACGTGTTAAGGCATGCAGGCAGCCGCTTGGAAGAAGCCTCCCCACCCGAGGCAGCCACCTGTAAGGAAATGCAGACACTTGTCCTACATCCCGC
Organism: Petromus typicus; assembly: GCA_004026965.1. NCBI lineage: Eukaryota > Metazoa > Chordata > Mammalia > Rodentia > Petromuridae > Petromus > Petromus typicus. The sequence goes on from PVIR01018105.1 coordinate 18,283, forward strand.
TAACGAGCTGGATCTGACTGGCAATTGGAGTGAGTCTGGCACCAGGTTCGTCCCCAGAGTCTACACAAAGCAGAACCGGGCTGCAGATACCATCTTTTGGGTTTTATGAGACATCAAACGGTAGACCCTATTGTGTGTGGTACTTAGATTTCTGACCTAAAAAGTGTGAGATAATAAATGAATGTTGCATTATGTCACAAAATTACCGTTATTTGATAAGGGATAAGTTGAAAACCTATAAATTAGCAGTATGTATACTTTACATATTTTAAATCATTAAAATTTATTCGTTATCACATTTATCACATTTAAAAAATTAAAACTTATTTTTGTAAAACTTAATTTTTACAAATTTGTGTGAACTTAAATATTAAGCATTTGAATGATACATGGTAGGTACATTTAAAAATAAGAATACTAGTTACTAGGGCCGGGGAGTTAACTCAGTGGTTCCAGCGCCTGTCTTGCAAGTGCAAGGGCCCAGGTTCGATTCCCCGGTAACCACATAACAATACTGGGTGTGGAGACCCACACCTAGCAGCAACCAGTACCACATACCACAGTGCCGGGCGTGGTGGCTCACGCCTGTAATCCCAGCACTTGGGAGGCAGAGGCAGGAGGATTGTGAGGCTGAGCTCAGGGCCAGCCTGAACCACAAAGCGAGACCCTGTCTCAAAAAAAAATTAAAAAAAAAAAAAAAAGATAGGATGACATTGTTACAAAAATATAATCTATAACCTTACAATTTTCAAATACTGCATAATTTTAGAATAAATACTCAGAAGTAATAAAAATTTATTTTTAATAAGTTTCTTTAATTTAAATAGATTATCTGTCAAATTGAAATTTTTAAAAATGGACATTTATAGATTGATTTATTCATGTAACTAGAAAATTGCCAGAGTACTTGTGCTGCTATTCCAAAATACCACAAATAATAAAGAATATAAATTTATTTATTGCAGAAATGGTAATTGTCTAATGAAAGCATTCTTTCCTTTTCTTCACACAGTCAGAGGCACCATGGAAAAAAAAAGAACCACTCCTACAAACCTTTTTCAAAAGTTACCTAATCTCTTTCATGATCACCCCTAAAAGTCCTGATCTCCTAATATTATTGAGTGGTGATTTTTGTATTTTGAATAAATGTGTTAAAATCATAGCAAATATATTCCACAAAAGTCAATATGCTCTACTATAATCTATCTATTTCTATATTTCCAGTCTTGAAAAAGCTTCCTCTTTCACCTCTTTACTTTTGACAAAATTAGTGATCCTTAGTTTATTTCATTAATAATTGCTTTGACCAAATAAAACATTTTAAAATAAAACAATGTATCAAAGATCCAAATGTTAAAATAGCAATATCAAACCTACTGTAAAATAGAATAATTAAAGGATTTTAAGTCATAGGTGTAGAAAAGTTGATTAAAAAATAAAACAGAACCCCAAATGAACAAGAAATGACAGACTGTATCAACACATGTGATTACATCAAATGAAACAAATTTTGAAAAACACAGAAATTGTAGTGAAGAAGGAGCTATAAAATTTAGCCAGCTGTTCCTCAGACAGAACACTAATATCTAGACAATGAAGCACACACACACAAAAATGACCACATATAAGACCCAATCAGGAAATGAAGAAATAAAATGAATAAATACTTCTTAGAACACAAATAACTGACCAAAATATATATTCAAAAGTGTTCAGTATCTCTGGCCCTTACAGAAACGCAAAATAAAAACAATCCTAAGATTCCATCTTGCACCAGAAAGAATGAGTCATCAAGAAGTCAAAGAATGGCAAATGTTGATGTGACTTTTATGGAAAAGGAAGCCTCCCACATTATTAGTAAGAATATAAACTCGAACAATCGCTACGGAAATCACAATGGAGATTTCTCAATGACTTAAAAACAGAACTTTCATGACACTGAGGTATTCCCTTTCTTGACATCTGCAAAGAGCTAAAAATACTATAGACCACAGTTTGGAGCAGCACAGTTCATGAGTACATGGTGGCAAGTGCCTGTATATCCACCACAGATGAGGACAAGGGAAATGCAGTAACTGTGTATAACAGAATACTGTGTGGCTATAAAGAAGCATAAGTTTGAGACATTTGTAGGAAAATGAGGCAACTGAAAAACATAACTTTGAATGAAATATCAGACACAAGAGCTTAAATACCATATGGTATTTGAATAAGACAAAGTCAAATAATAAACACAATTGAGGGAGGATATATGGACACAAGGTGTGAGACCTCATGCAAATAGGAATGGGTGTACAGGATAGAGGCTGAGAGGAAGGAAAGGGAAAAGTTAAGGGGAAGTAAGGAGATTTAGATACACCACACCCAGGAACCTAATGTGCTCAATGACTGTAAACACCATATGTCAGAAATGTGAGCTAATATTAATAACTAAAACTGAAAATGGCAAAAGAGGATTTGGAGATGAAGAGAGGTGGGCAGGGAGGGGTAAAGGATTAAAAAGAGAAATAGATTTTATTGGATCCATGTACACACTTCCCAAGATGAAGGTAAATTTCAGGTACTACTAACAAACTGATAAAGGGTTGGAGATTTAGCTTAGTGGTGCTGCACCTGCCTTACAAGCACCAGGCTGTGAGTTCAATCCCTGGTACCACACAAAAAAAGTTTCTAACATGAGATGCTAAAATAAAAACCTTAGCAATTAAAACATTTAAAATTTAACAAAGATACCCGTATTTTATGCATACAAAATTGTGTTTATACATAATATATATACATATTTGATATGGTATGATTAAGAATAATTTTATAGATTAGTTTTTATTCATCAACTTGCTAAAATTAGGACATTACGAATTGATTTCTCTGCAGTGAAAAAAATGAAGGATAAAATTGGATCACATTCCAAGAGAAATATAATTAGAGAAAGTTAATGTTCCAGGCAGAATCTATATGTTCTCTTTCTAATTTCCAATTTGCAGAGATTCTAAATCTTTCTGACTCTTGGCATAGATTTAATCATTATTCTTTCTAAAAATGATTTAAATAAATTTATTATGTGACTAAGTCTCTGTAACATTTGACCAATAAATCCTCTAAGATTATTAATAGCTTAAAAACAAACAATAAATAAAATATAAATAAATCATGAGGACAATAAAGTAAACATAATTAGAATTGTATTTATGCATTTTCTAGGGTTCTCTAGCAGTTGGAAAAGTATTTAAATAAAAATAGTTGTGCATCATCATGCCTTTAGAAGTTGTAGGTATTTTCCTGATAATACTGACGGATATATGGAAAGATTTTTTTTTTCTCTCTGAAGGACTCAGATGTCATATAAACTTTTAAACAGGTACCTGTGAATTCCAGGGGAAAACCAGATAAAAGGAAATGGATATATGTATCCAGGAATCACATTGCTGTTGTCACCAAAATAAGTGATTTCAATTGTTTGTGAAATTGGTGTGTTGGGAAAAGGAGATTAAAAACATCTCTGTTTTTTTGAAAGTTAATTATAAGTTATTCCCTGTTCATAAAGTTATGTTAGGATTCTACTCTTATAACATTTAGATTATCATATTTCCCTATGTAGGAAAAAATAATCATTGTGGAAGTTTATTAAAAGATTATAAAGTATGACCAACTGTGAACTGGTAGATATTTGATAACTTATTCAAGAAGCAATAAATTATTTGTAAGATTCAGAGTACTTTCATGTCTTGTCATATGTGATAATTATTGGGACCAAGTCTCACAGAGACAATCTCTCAGGATACAACATGATCTTAAATTCCAACCAAGGGCTTTATTACTCAGATGAGGGCTGTCTTTCCATGCGGAGGAAGGCAAATGGGTATACTGGGGCACAGTATTTCAAGGGAAAATCTACTTTCCCCCCATCTGTTACTAGGTAGTTTCTATGTAGGAGCTATTCGGTCATTCTATTGTTAAAGTCCAAAAGGGAGTCGTTACTGAAGCCAATAGCAACAGTTAGATCACTGGTTACCATAGAATAGTATGTCTAAAAACATACGTACTATGGCCGCGTGCATCATTGGGTGGACAGTTTCCAAAAAGACAAGTTCTAGGTTCTGAGAGAGGTTACAAGATACAAAAGGTGGAGGCTTTTAACAAAATGGCTCTAAGTCAAGTTGGGTCTTACAATAATAAAATGCTTAATACTATAAAATTTGTAAACCATGATCTGAATCACCTAAGTCAGGCAACAATGTATTTGTGGAGCAGCTAGGAGGGGTTCAAATTATAGAATAAAGTCTGTAATCAGCTCTTGGTGAGGATTTGAAATGTTATTTCAATAATATGGAAAAGATAGTTAAGTTGGCCATTTCACACATCCACCTGGAATGAAATAAAAGAATATCTCTGAATCTTATATATTTCCTTATACAGTGTGGAAATATTTATTTTTCAAGAGAGTATTTTTGGGCCAGAGATTTAATTCAGTGGTTCCACCAGCTTGCCTGGCAAGCACAAGGTCCCTAGTTTGGTTCCCCTTGTAACCACATACAATTCCAGGCATGGTGACTCAAGCCCACCAACAACAGTACTACATTCTTAAAAATCAAATGACAATGTTTAAAATCACTAAACTTTTGTCTACTCCTGAACCTTTAAATGCTTTTGAAGTGGTTCTTCCCTCGGTCTTAAATGTACTTACTGTACATCTTCTTTAGTACTATTCTAAAAATCCATCTAGAAGTAAATGTGATTACCTCAAAATCCATCCTTTTGAACCCTTCCCCACTGTTGGTGGGACTGTAGACTCGTACAACCCCTGTGGAGATCAGTTTGGAGAATCCTCAAAAAGCTAGGATTGATGGTCCCTTTTGACCCGGCCATTGCCCTGCTAGGTATATACACAAAAGAATTAAAAGACTCTTATCACAGTGACATATGTGCACCCATGTTTATAGCAGCCCAGTTTTTGATTGCTACATCTTGGAAACAACCCAAGTGTCCATCAACTGGAGACTGGATAAAAAAGCTGTGGTTCTTCTACAGAACGGAGTACTACTCTGCCATAAAAAATGATAAGTTTGAATCATTTCTACTTAAATGGACATACCTTGAGGATATCCTCATAAGTGAAATAAATAGGGCACAGATAGGTACATATCACATCTTTTCTCTAGTATGAGAAAATGACGATATAAATGAGTCCTAGCATTGTATGTTATATATTGTGAAATAGAAAATGCTCAATGTAAAATAAGGTGAAAGGGGACAATGTTGAGATTGTAACAAAAAAGTAAGGAAACAAATTTTATGTATATGGGGGGGTGGTAGGGTGGATAGGGCTATGGAAAAAAATGAGAATTAAGTTGTGTCTTATACTGGTACAAATCCCCATTATGGAGTGCAATCATGATGTGTATATTTAATGTACCAGTAAAGATAAAAAAATCCATCCTTTTATCCCATCAATGATGATCTGCTCATGGTCTTGATATCAAATTTTTAAACAAAATATTTTAAAACTCCATATACTGACTACCACCACTCTATAAATTTCTTTTATTGCTAATAAGATATCACAACTCTTGTTCTAAATAGACAGCATATGCTCCAGAAGCACCAGTCATTTTATCTCTCATTATTTGATCTATAGGAAGGTGGAGTAAGCGATTTTATGCCTTGTCATTAGGGAACTAATTTTTCCAATGCTTAAAGAGACTTCAAATTTTATACCCTTAGTACATTCTAACTATATCAGGAACAATCTTTATCAAGAAAACCAATCATTTAGATTATGCAGTTTTACTAAAGCATTAATAAACATTTCATAATAGCCCTTTACATATTTAAATTCAATCATGTATTAATACATATAACTTCCTGATGGTTGTAAAATTTGTCAAGGAAGAAAGTTTATACATATTTATAAACCGAAGTAATAATGCTACCCTAAAGTGAATAGAAAACAGTAGTTGAAGTAACTAATGTACTCAATATATGTTGTTCAAGTCAGGATTACAAAGACAAATGTAACTTCAGTTTCAGTTTTAGTTTCTGAACTCTCTTGCAAATGTTGTTTATCACATAAAGTCTATGGCATGTAAAGAAATGTTTTTATGGAAAAATAATTTTAACAGTATTTCATATTGTGTTTTATAAAACAAAATAGAAAATCCTGCTGAGATTTTTATTGCATTCATGTCTATATTTTTAGTGATGATAAAAGAATATTAGTTTGAACATTTTAAATAATATCTTCCATTATGATAACAATCATTTTGAGATTTTACATTATTGTATATGTTTATTTTCTTTTATTATGTAAGTGATTACATAATAATCTAATATTATTATTAAGTTCATTTATATTTTCAAAATTTTTAAAATAAATTATATGACAGAATATATTTTTAAATCAATATTATAAAATAATAATTGAGTATGTTAATGACAGAAAGTGTATGCTGTGTTATAGAAGTGAAAGAAATATCAGTGCAAGTTGACTAAAATGAGTAATATAAATAAATGAAATTGTCTCAAACAACAGCTAATTTACCAGTTCAAGGTATCTAAAAGATATAGCTCATATTACAGAGTGAAACAGATTTGAAATAGGAGTCAATGAATAAAAGTATTTTAATGTGGGTTTATGCATGTATATGCATATATATTCCCTAGCACCTAGTGTGTATTCATAATTTTAAATATTTCATAAATAAATTGATACAAAGAAATAGGAATTTCACTCACAAGGCTATTTTGGCATTATTGTAACCTTGTTGAATGCAAATATTCTTCAACATTATATTTTTTAATGTAATATGAGAATTTCAATGTCTACGAAGTTAAACTTTTATTAGGTCTACAAATGCTTAATAAGATTATACTTGGTCAAAGAAAACAAGACATTCATGCATTACTCAAAATGCAATATATTTAAAATGTTGAATTGCATTTTTAGGGCTGAGACTGCAGAGGAAAGAAATGAAATGTAAAAGCTGCTAAGTTGAAAGGATTTAAGAAGAATTTTTACAGGGACAAATAGTACTGAATCTGATAAATCGGTATTGTGTTATTATTAGTCAAGTCATAAGTTACCATTTACATATTTCAATAGATAAGTTCTCCTAGAAGTACACAAAGATGTTTGTTCTAAATATTATATTTAGTTACAGGAGTGACTTTGTAACTGAGAATAATTCTATACATACACAAATACATTCAGGGATGAAATTATGACAAAATTTATAAATTTATTTACATCTCCTTATTAGATGAGCCTTTTTAAATGAATTCACTTTGCCTTTTACAATTTTTTTGGTAAAATTCATAAGTCATATTGTGTTTGTTTCAACTGTTTCTCCCTCTCTGTCTTCTATAGCTCTGTGAACTCTTGGGGAAGTCTAAAGGCAGAATTTTGGGGTAAATATGTTGAATTTATTCGTTAAGAATCACAGACATATACTAACAATTCTCCCTTTTGACTCGTTTCAGGTACTTGACAGAGCTGGATTCAGATAATATTTCTGTTTATTTGTCTTGGTTCACATGACATCATTTTCAAGGTTAAGAAGTTCATTCTTTCATGTGACTGAGTGGTGTTTCATCGTGTGTGTGTGTGTATGAGTGTGTGTGTGTGTGTGTGTGTGTGTGTGTGAGCATGCATGTATGTCTGTTACATGTTATTTCCCATTCATCTGCTGGTGAATTCTTTTTTCTCTGCCTTTTAACTTCTGTGCATGATACTGTTATAAATACGTGTACACACTTTTAAAATACAGCTATTAATGCCAATAGTGAAATGACTTCTAGAAATCCAGAAAAAGTACTTCCTGATATATTTTTGCATGATTTCTAAATTTATTTAACAATAATATATTAGGTACCTATCAGGCATAGGGAATTGTGTTAGAAAACAAAATGCAATGATGAACAAAATAAGTAATCCAGTACTAATGAATCTGAAATCACTTCATTCTAACAGTACTCTAGCTATGGTATCTCCTTGTCTGTATCCGAGCAGCACTGCATCTGCATTACTGGCATTAGAGCCTAGGTCTAGGTATAGAGAGTCTATTCAGTGTTTGAGTGAATTCTATAGCAGACGAGGTTGGAAGTATATAGAATGTGAAGGATAAGAGACTTTCATCAAACTGAATTTTCTTTACATTGAAGAATATTCAAAATTATTTTATATTAACAGGCATTCAACTCATTTACCCAAACAGTATGGATAATAGAGTATGGAGTTTTCTGTGAGTGAATTATAAGGGAATTTTTAGGGAATTTGTGATAGATATTTTAATTTGAGTGACACTAGCTTTGTAGTTGGCTGTGATTTTTCATTAAAAATAAATATATGCTGAGCCTTAAGTGACAAGAAAGAGAGGAGCAAGACAAACCCAAAGCTCCCACTAGGCAAGAAATGCTAAGGATCAGGGCACAGATTAATGCAATAGAAACCAAAGAGAATGGTTCAAAAAATCAATTAATCAAAAAGTTGGTTCTTTGAGAGGATAAACAAAATTGATAGACCCTTAGCCAAACTTATTAAACAAAAGAAGGAAAAGGCTCATATCTATGCTATTAGGAATGAGAATGTAGAAATTGCTATCGACCCAGAGGAAGTCCAGATGATAATAAACACCTACTTTGAAAATTTATACATTAATAAAATGGAAAATGTTGAAGAAGTGGATAGATTTCTAAACACATATGAATTCCTAAAGTTGAATAAAGAAGATATAGAAATGTTAAATATCCCTATATCAATCTGTGAAATTCAAAATGTAATTAAAAACTTGCCAACAACAACAAAAAAAGTCCCAGACATGATGGTTTTACTGCTGAATTCTATAAAACTTTTAAAGAGTTAGCACCTCTACTTCTTAAATTCTTTAATGAAATTGAAAGGGAAGTAGTACTCCCAAACTCATTCCTGGAAGCAATCATTACCCTGATTCCAAAAGGAGAGAAAGAGCCAAGGAAAAAAGAGAACTACAGGCCAACATCTCTAGCAAACACTAATGCAAAAATCCTCAATAAGATACTGGCAAAAAGAATACAGAGAATTAACAAATGATTATACACACTAACCAAGTTGGATGCATCCCAAGTATGCAAGGAAGGTTCAACATATGTAAATCAATAAATGTTATACACTATATTAACAGACCCAAGGACAAAAAACTATATGGTCATCTGAACTGATAAAGAAAATGCTTTTGACAAAATACAACAACCATTTATGTTCAAAATCCTATAGAAGATAGGAGTAGATGGTCTCTGTCTCAATCTAATAAAATCCATCTACAAGAAACCATCAGCCAGCATCATACTAAATGGTCAAAACTTGAAACCTTTCACACTAAGTTCAGGAACAAGACTAGGATGCCTCTCTCACCACTTCTGTTCAATATAATTCTTGAAATATTAGCCATATCAATTAGGCAAGAGAAAGAAAAAAGGAATAAAGATAGGAAAGGAAGAAGTTAAGTTGTTATTATTTGCTGATGACATGATATTCTATCTAGAGGATCCTAAAAACTCAATTAAAAAATTGCTAGACCTAATTGCCCAATTTAGCCACATAGCTGGTTACAAGGTCAACATTCAAAAAGCAATAGCCTTTGTATACACACACAGTAGACCCACTGAGATAGAAATTGGGAATTCAGCCCCTTTCACAATAGCAGCAATAAAATAAAATAAAATAAAATATCTAGAAATCAATCTAACAAAGGAGGTGAAAGACCTCTACTCTGAAAACTATAACACTCTGAAAAAGAAGATAGAAGATGATATCAAAAAATGGAAAGACATACCTTGCTCCTGGGTAGGAAGAAACAATATTGTTAAAATGGCTATACTTCCCAAACTACTATCCAGATTCAATTAAATCCCAATTGAAATCCCAAGAGCATATTTCACAGATATAGAGAAAAAAAAAAAAAAACTTTCATCTGTAACCACAAAAGACCTAGAAAAGTAAAAGAATTCTAAGCAACAGGAACATGGTGGGGGTATTACAACTCTGAACCTAAAACTATAGTATGAAGCCACCATGATAAAAACTGCATGGTATTGGCAAAGTAACAGACCTGAAGATCAATGGAGTAGATTAGAAGATCCAGAGACTACTCCAGATACACTGAGCCTCCTCGTCTTTGGCAAAGGAGCCAAAAATGCTCACTGGAGGAAAAATAGCCTTTTTAACAAATGGTGCTGGAAAAACTGGGCTTTAACTTGCCAAACACTAAAACTAGATCTAGCTCTTTCACTGTGTACCAAGCTAAAATCAAAGTGGATAAGAGACCTAAATATTAGAACAGACACTAAATCTGCTGCAAACAAGTTAGGTAAAATTCTTGAAGACAATGGTTTAGGGAAAGATTTCTTGAACAACAGCCCTATAGCACAGATATTGGCAGAAGAAATCAGCAAATGGGACCTCATTCTTTTAAAAAGCTTCTGAACAGCAAAGGAAACCACCAACAGAGCAAAAAGGCAACCGACAATGTGGGAAAAAATCTTTACCAGCTGTTCTTCAGACAAAGAGTTACTATCTAGAATATATAAAGAGCTCAAAAAAATCAGCCCACCCAAATTTAAAGACCCAATTCAAAAATGGGCATCTGAAATGAACAGATACTTTTCAGAGGAAGAATTAAGAGCAGCTAAGAAGCATGTGAAGTAATGCTCAACATCATTAGTCATTCTAGAAATGCAGATGAAAACAGCACTGAGATTTCATCTCACTGCACAAAGAATGGCTGCCATTTCAGAATTAGGCAGCAACAAATGTTGGTGAGGCTGCGGAGAAAAAGGAATTCTTCTCCACTGTTGGTGGGACTGTAGACTCGTATAACCCCTTTGGAGATCATTTTGGAGATTCCTCAAAAAGCTAGGATTGGAGGTCCCATTTCACCCAGCTCTCACTCTGCTAGGTATATACACAAAAGAATTAAAAGACTCATATCACAGTGTCATACGTGCACCCATGTTTATAGCAGCTCAGTTTGTGATTGCTACATCTTGGAGACAATCCAAATATTCATCAGCTAGAGAATGGATAAGAAAGCTGTGGTTCTTCTACATAATGGAGTCTTACTCTGTCAAAAAAAAATGATAAGTTTGAATTATTTCTACTTAAATGGACATACCTTGAGGATATCTTCATAAGTGAAATAAATAGGTCACAGATTGGTAAATATCACATCTTTTTTCTGGTGTGAGAAAACAAAAATGTAAATGAGTCCTAGAGTTGTATGTTATATATTGTGAAATAGAAAATACTCAAAGTAAAATAGGGTGAAGGGGGAAAAATGATGGAATTTTAACAAAAAAGAAAGGAAACTAATTTTATGTATATAGGGAGGCTGTAAGGTGGTTAGGGCTTTGGGGAAAAATGAGAATTAAGTTGTTTTTTTACTGGTACAAATCCCCATTATGGAGTGCAATCATTATGCGTATATGTAATGTACCAATAAAAATTTCAATTAAAAATAAATAAATAAATAAATATTGATGGACATACCTATTGTCACTTACCTTGTATTCTTCAAATGTACATGATGCAAAGCTCACAGAATTTAGTGTATTTATGGTTATACTAACTAGGAACTCATTTTTTATATATCATTTTACACAGTTTCTTAGAAACTGATGTGCCATATGATACGAAAACATGATATGATATATATGATATCTATTTGATATTGAGAGATTTAAAGAAATTTATTCCCCTTTGTCCTCAAAAAGATCTGAAATACATACAAATACATATGCATATATCTATATATACATACACAAATATATATACACATATATACACAAATAAATATATACACATATATACACAAATAAATATATGCATACATATATATGTATATGTATATGTATATATCTCTTCATTTGCAGTAATATCCTGTATATTTTGCCCTGTATCACACTCAGTAACACTGAACAGAGGTAAATGAGCTGTTTGCAGCATTTGGCTGTTTGTCGTTTCAAGCACATTCATACAAGATGAAAACGTTTTCACACATTGTCTTTCCACATTGTTACTGTGATGCTTCAGCACATTTCTGACAGAACACATAATACATACTTTTATGACAATATGTTTGACAACTTGCCTGAGGTCAGAGATGCAAGTAATTTTGTCTGGTATATTGATGTTCCTAAAGAAAACCATGAAGAGAATTATTTCACAGGATAATCTTATTCCCCTTAAAAAGAAAAAGAATAATGTATCCTCTCCCAAATATTCAAGCTTTTACTAGTATGCAATTATAATTTACCTACAAATGTACAATGAATCATTTTTATAATAATTTATGACATTGTATCTTTGTATTTCTCAAGGAAGATTGTGTTTAACCACAGAAGGAGGGAGTGAGGATTAAGCCAGTGAACTGGAAAATCAGAAAGCTTATCATACATTCAGTAATATTTCCTCACAAGCTTTATACGAGCAGCTTGTTTTAGCAAAATGTAAAGTAAGATGATAGCAAGCATATGAAATATGTTAACATTCACTGGCCCAGGAAGGTCACAAAATGGAACAGGCTGGATATTTGCTTTTTGAGTTTGAACAGATAGAGCAACTGGGAAGATTTGGGGGCAACCAGACAAGTGCTCTACCACTGAATTCCTCAGGCCATGAGTTTAGGGAACAATGAACTAATATTACTTTAAAATTCTATATATTAAATATAGACTATATATTAACATTGTGTTAGATGATGACAACATTGGTTGTCCTGGCACCTGCCTTCTCTCTCTTAGTTCTACCTTAGTGCATTTTTGTCTCAGGCCTGGGTCATACTTGGCAGGTGGGCCTGGAGACATGTAGATGTCTCTAGCAAAGGTTCCTTTGGTCTCACCTTGTACTTACATTAAACAGGGATTCTTGCTTGCTGAGGTGCCAAAGACTTATATTTCACAGAAGTCTGAGATCTTGATCATCAAGGGTTTGAAAGCTCTTCCCAGTTATCATCAGACACAAAAGCATTAGATGTCTTAGAGAACCTCTTCGATTTGGTCATTTTCCTTAGGTCCCTGAAGATGAAGATCAGTAATTCCAGACAGTGCACTAAATCCTCCGTTTTACTTCTGACCACCTGGCAGGGAGAAGGTTCATGAATGACATACTGTCTTTACCTTGGGAATCAGGGTCTTGGGGTTGGCAGAGGCAACAGTACTGTGGACAGGAGTACATATTTCATGAGTGGGTAATTTGTTAAAGTAACTTAAACAGATTCAATGCTTTTTCCACATTGTGAGCTGAGTCCTTAAGATTAAGAGTATATGGATTCCCTATTGGCTGCTGGTGCAAGCAAAATTGTGGCTAAATCTTTCATAAGCCATATTTTTGTCACATAGTTCAATTACTTTAAGTGTGTCTTACCAGTTATATTCAATATTTTGTAAGGTCTCATGGTGATTCCAATTATACATATTGTAAAAAATTCAGATTGCACTATTACTGAAGCCCATAGTAGGATGTTAAAAAGCTCATGTGAGCTGATAGGACATGTAAATTTCTCAGAGACAGCAACTTGCACCTCCACAATAAGAGAGTTCTGTCTCTTAGATTGTTAGCATATTGCTAGCCCATCACTTTGAGAAATGCAACACCCATCACTCAGTTCAGTGTTATTCTTTACCATTGGTACAGTGCCCATTCAGGAGTGGTGTTGGGTACATCAGCTCTGGAAGAGGAGGTACTTGTTTCTGAGCCCTTGTGTATCTCCTCTGCACATCTATTATCATACCATTTCTCAATTATTTGATTTAAACCTGTAATGTTGAAAGAAAAAGACTGAATGACACTAAGAAAATAAGATACTTTTTTCTGGCTTTGCTGAGTGACTCAGTTGCTCATTGGTGAGTAAAACTGCCAGAAAGATTCATGTTTTGTGCTTATTTCCATAGTATATTATTACACTTTTTTTTCTAGATTTGGGTTCAATAACTCATTTCTAAAAATTTCTACCCCAGATATAGTTAGCTAAAGTCTATAGCTATGCACTATGTATGAATTTTGGGCTAACAGCCCTGGTACATAAGGTGAATGATGATGTTGACTCCTAAAAGTGTTCCTCAAGAAATGACACCCTATTGTTACCATCTGTGCAGACAGCTTTGAAATGATCAGATTGGTAAAGCATCAGTCAGTCATTTCGGGTTACACAACTGATCTACATTTATTACCTAAATATAGAAGAGTATTTTTCATCTGCATATCACAGGGAATATTATAGGAGACTATGACACACATTGAAGTAGATGTTTTGTAGGTTATGGATGTCCCAAGGGAGAGATGATCACATGTTCTTGAAAGTGATGCCTGCTAGCTTGATAACACTTTATCCTCAAGATACAGTTCCCACAGCATGATGTTTCCCTGCTTTAGGATGACATTGCATGTATTCCAGGTTTAGTGCTGCTGCTGGGCTTTCCCAAACTTTATTATTTTATAGATGTAAAAACACTCAACTCAAAACAGGAAGCTGCCACCATAGAGTCATTTGACATCTCACAGTAGACACTTTCTCTGTTGGTTTCCAATGATATGCTTGAGGCTGCTTTGTAAGCAATGAATAATTCTCTGCCACAAATAGAATCATTCACTTCTAGATTTTGAAGCCTTTTCTCAAATCACCTGGAGTCTCTCCAGAGACTTCAACTTGCAATCCATTCTTACCACAAATGTCTGTCTCACCAATGCATATACTTAGCACAGACCTGAAGATAGCAGAAAATGATTATTGAGTTTGGCATTGAAGCTTCTTAGTCATGTGCTAAAAAAAATAAATTCTGGTTCCAAAATATGACACAGAACATCTCAAAGTCTGAAATAAGTGTACAGAGTTTTGGACCATCTGTCATTGGGTAACAGGAGGGAGCTGAGTGAACAATGGACAAGGCAATAACTCAATAACTTGACCTTTATTCGTAAGAGATTTCCTAGAAATCCCCATAGCCCTGGAGTTAAAGCTCCATGAGGATAGCAAAGCTTTAAATTCTGTAGGATATTTTGCTTCTTCACTTTGGGTATGAGTCTTCTTGAAGGGCCTATTTGCTGAGTCTAATTTGTAAAATGCCATCATGGTAGGTGTCTGTGAGGGAGAGATAATTCAGTTCCCTATGGTGTGTGTGTAACTGAAATGTGAGATTCCCAGAGTAAACACAGTGAAAGTGAAACCCACCAGACCTCCGTACAAAGGAAAGTGAATGGAACACAAGAGCTCTATCAATACTTGCAATGTGGTTTACATTTTTTAACAGCAGACATATTATTCTGAGCTTAGAAACTCCGAGAAGAATTATCTTTTCACCTTTTAACTTATAATTAACTAATACTACTTTATTTTGTTTTCAGGGGCACACAGGGGAGTCAATTGGAAAATGTCAAGAAAACATTGAATTTTATAATTTGATAAGAGCTCTGATTTCTCATTTTCACTGAGGATGTGATATGCCTAATTATTTGGTTATTTGATCATTCTTTAAGTGCAAAATTCCTGGGGAAGTTCACATGTAATTGTGAAAAATATTTATTTTACTAGTTGAGGTGATATCATTTTAAAAAAATT
>PVIR01018106.1:0-33870 GCA_004026965.1 Petromus typicus
GTTTTGGTACTTTTTTCTTTTAAAAAAAATTCTGTAATTTAAGGGCCAGAAGAAACTTTTTATATGTTATTAAGACATATAAAAATTGTAGGGGGTCGGGGATTTAGCTCAGTGGTTCTGGTGCCTGTCTTGCAAGTGCAAGGACCCGGGTTCAATCCCCGGTAACCACATACCATACTGGGCGTGGAGACTCACGCCCAGCAGCAACCAGTGTCACATACCACAGTGCTGGGTGTGGTGGCTCATGCCTGTAATCCCAGCACTCGGGAGGCAGAGACAGGAGGATTGCTGTGATGTGAGTTTGAGGCTGAGCTCAGGGCCTGCCTGAACTACAAATCGAGACCCTGTCTCAAAAAAACCTAAAAAAAAAAAATTGTAGGGCCACGGATTTAGCTCAGTGGTTCTGGCGCCTGCCTAGCAAGTACAGGGCCCAGGTTCAATCCCTGGTAACCACATACAACAATGTTGGCGTGGTGACTCATGCCCACCAGCAATCAGTACCGCACACCACATTGCTGGGCATGGTGGCTTATACCTATAATCCCAGCACTCAGGAGGATTGTTGAGTTCAAGGCTGAGTTCAGGACTGGCCTGAACTAAAAAGTGAGACCTTATCTCAAAAAAAAAAAAAAAATTGTAAAGCTGGGTATGGTAGCAAATGCCTGTCATCCCGGCACTTGGGAGGCTGAGGCAGGAGGATCACAGAGTTTGAGGCCAACCTAGACTGCGTAGTGAATTCAAAGCCAGCCTGAGTTACATACCATAGTGAGACCCTATGTCAAAAAGCAAAAAGCAAAACAAAACGATCCTCAGAATCACAGACCTCACATCTGACTTTTTATAAATGTAGAGACTAAAGACTAAAGAGGTTCAGGGTCTTGCTTCAGGCCACACAGATGGTTTTTGAAAATCAGCTGGAACCAGAATACTGCCGTGGCCAGCTAGCTGTGCTTCCAGCGAGGGTAACTGTCTGCACCGTGTGCCTGTTGATCATGTTTTAAAGGACAGATTGAAAACAGGCCGTCCCTGTACCAGTGTGCGATGTTAGGCATGAGCAGGTGATGCCTTTCAGTGAAGAGAGCGAGTGGTAGAAAGCAGGTGTGTTGCTCACTCATTCACTACACAGCTTTACCACTGAGCAGAAACCAAGTTTCTGATCACTGTTTACTCTTAGCCATTCCACTCATCCTGTTTTACCCAAACACTGTTTTGGTAGGATTTAAAAAGCTGCAAAATAGCTTATTTTTCTTCCCTAAACTGTGGTGGGTTGCAGAGCTATATATATCCAGGCTTTGGTTGGCTTTCTTTATTAAAAAAGAAGGCAGAAAGAACTTGAATCACTTTATAAATAATTGTCCAAAGAGCAGTTTTAGTTGTTTCTTTTGTTCAGACTTTTGAATTACATTTATAAATTCTCTTTAATGTGTTATAGGAGGAGAAATTTTTGTTGAGATTTTTTTTCATTGATTATTTAATTATATAGCTATGTCTAACCTTTTTAAAGATAATATTATTTAATTAAAATGAAAAACTAAAGGCCAGGGATTTAGCTCAGTGGTTCTGACAACTTCCTTGCGAGGACAAGGTTCCAGGTTCAGTCTCCAGTACCAAAAGAAAAGGACTAACATAATTTAACTGGAGGTAGTAGCCAAAAATAGCACAACTTCAGTTTGATGAGGCACTGCATTTGTTGGTTTCAGGTTCCTAAAGTCACCTTCACTGAGTTCTGTCAAGGTCGGACAATGAGATGGGCCTTAGCTTGGAGCTTTTATGATGATGTCACAGTACCAGTAAGTAGAGCCTTTGCTTCGGCGTCTTCAGGTGCCAGGACATGGTGGGTTTTATTAGGTCACAAATGAACTAAATTCATATCATCCCATTTCCCTGAGGTTTGTTCTCAAATGCTTTCAGCAAATGGAAAGTTGTAAACAGCACACAGACCTGGAAGGCTGGTTTTGATGGCTGTGAGCCTTCTTTGGATTGGTGGAACATAGTGATTCTTTTTTTAAAAAATATTTTAAAAATTGATTTTATTGGTACATTTTATATACATCATGATCACAGTCGACATTGAGAATTTGTACCAGTGCATGATACAACTTAATTCTCATTTTTTCCCATACCCGCTTTTCACTTTGATTTATTTTTAAGTTTTTTTGAGACAAGATCTTGCTTTGTATTGAGGTTGGTCCTGAACTCACCCTGTAGCCCAGGCTAGCCTTGAGCTCTCGGTAGTCCTCCTGCCCAGTGCTGGGATTATACGCGTGAGCTATCACACCCAGCATTGTGATATGTGGTATTGGGCTTGTGCTTGCCAGGCAGATGCCAGAACCACTGAGCTAAATCACTAACCCTTTGAATATTTTCTGTTTCACAATATCTATCATATATTTTAGAACTTATTTACTTCTTCATTTTCTCATACCAAAGAAAAGATAAGGTATTTGTGTATCTATGATATATTTATTTCACTCACGAGTATGTCTTCAAAGTATGTCTATGTGAGTTAAATGATTCAAGCTTATCATTCTTCATGGCAAAATAATAATCCATCTTATAAAAGAACCACATTTTCTTTATGCAGTCTCCAGTTGATGGGCATTTGGATTGTTTCCAAGATTTAGCTAACACAAACTGAGCTGCTACAAACATGGGTGCACAAATGTCGCTGTGATATGGATCATTTCATTCTTTAGGATATATACCTGGCAGGGGAGTAACAGGGTCAGATCGCATCTCTAGTCCAAGTTTTTTGAGGAATCTCCACAGTGGTTGCACCCATCTGCATTCCAGCAATGGAGAAGGGTTCCTTGTTGCTGGTTAATTTCAAGATAGCAGCCATTCTTTGTGGAGTGAGATGGAATCTCAGAGTTGTTTTCATCTGTACCTTTCAAATAAGCACAGATGTTGAACATTTCTTCATGTTTCTTAGCTACTTTATTTAAAGCAGTTCTCGTCCTTTGTTTCAGTTGGTTTGTTTTGTTTGTTTGTCGGTACTGGGGATTGAACTCAGGCCCTTGTGCTTCCAACGTAGGGGTGGTACTATTTGAGCTAAATCCCCGTCCTGCAGTGATTCTTGTTTAGAAGATAGAAATTCATCTTTTAGGAATTAGAAATGCAACGAATGTGGTCTATAGGAATTCTTTGCTGGTGTAATTATTCTGCTGAACCTTCCCCGAAATTGACATTAAGTCTTTCTTTGCCTTTCTATTGCTGCTTACTTTTCAGTAGCTGTCTGTTGAGGTTCCTGGTGACTTCAGAAGGTTTGGAGTCTTTGTTTCTCTCCTTCCACTGTTCTCTTCTTCCACTGTTCGGGACTGAGCTTGGGCCCTTACAGATGGCAGCACAAATGCTCTGCCCACTGACATGTAGCCCCAGCTCCCTACAATTGCAATTTGTTGATATGTTAACATTTAAAGATCATTTACGTTATAGATTCTTTTTTACTTCTAAGATTAGCACTAGAATGTTGACCAATTTTAAAGGTGAGTGATGGGGCATTACCCTCTTCTCTGCTTTGTATGCTGGAGTAAAAAAGTTGCACAAATGGTTTGTTCACAAGTATCTTTCTGCTTTCCATACCATTGTCTATGAAGGAAAACTACGCCTGAGCTGGCCAGACTGAATGGTTTCCTGGGCTGAGCTAGAACAGTATCGATCTTCTCAGGTTTCCCTCGTTGAGTGGCTGACTTCTTTGGCTCTGTGTGTGTGTTTTCTCTAGTACTGGATTCTAGGCATGTGCCACATCTGGCTGACTTTGATGGTGTACAGCCACCCACTTTAAGCTTAGGAACAGCTGCTCAACATGTGTTCTTCCTTCCCATTCTATTTGTGGAGGTCTGGAACCTGCTCCTGCAAGTTTTCATTCCCAGTGCACACAGCAGCCTCTTCTGGGAGCTGTTCCTCCAAAGCATTGGCCGTTCTTGGTTCCTCCAGCCACGGTAGCTGTGGCGGTGCTTCTCTCCGAGATGTGTGGAGGCACGATTGTGTGCAGCCGCTGCCGTGTTTCTGAAGACGAGGTCGAATTAGAAACTGAGCCTGCCATGCCCGTCCTGCCTTTACTAGGAGGGCTGCTGGATTGAGACCCACCCCTCCACTGGAGTAGTTCCTGTGGAAGCCTGCACACTTCTGGGCAGTGCGGTAGGGTGCTCAGAAGTCGGTGTTGGAAGCTAGATGTGGTGGGCACACCGGTAAGCCCAGCATTTGGGAGGCTGAGGGAGGAGGTTCGCCACAAATTCGAGGCCAGCCCAGGTTATTTATGAGTCCAAAGACAGCCTGAACTACATGGTGTGACCCTGTCTCAGAGAAAGAACAGAAAGATGCCCTTGCTTTTTCAGCCTTTTTCTGTTGTCTTTGAGAAAACTGGGACCTTCATAGCAGATGGTTAAATTGTTAGTAACACCCTGCACTACCCTGGGGCAGACATGCACAGCTGCAGAAAAGTGGAGCAGCACTTGTGCCAAATGCTTCTTGCTTTGCCTGCTGCCCACTTTTGTTGTCGGCACTGTAGCTGGAAGCACAGTGAGCTCTGGCGCTGTGAGCAGCTCAAACTAGTTGCCCTTCCTTCATGGATTAGTAGCCATCCCACAGCCAGTGTCAAAGAGCGCTGTGTTTCCATGTGAGCAAAATCAGCTTATTTTGAAAAGGAAACCCTGAGCCTCCTTAGTGCATCCTATAGTCGTATTCATAATTTCCAACCAGCAAAGAAGGCCTCTGGCTAGAGGCCTCAGATTTCTCCCATGCTAGAGTATTTCTCTTTCCTCACCATGATTGCTACCCCTAAGCTGTTAATAATGTATTCCCAAGTGTTCCATTAGATGCACTTAAACTGCTAGGCGAAAATGACAGTTTCTGATTTGTAGTAACCCAGCAACAGTTTCTTAGCACTGGTACCCTTGATCAGCAACTGCTTTCCCTGGGGGTAGTCCCAGGTTACCCATGAGATGGGTAAGATTTCGATTTGGCTTTCCTCTGGGTTCCCCTCCCTCTACCTAGACCTCTCCCATGCTCCTGTTTTTTTGAAAACCTGACCCAGTTTTCTTCCATCTTGCACCCATTGGGAGGGGGAAGGAGGAAGATGCTCTTTTAGACAAGGAAAGGCAACTAAGGAATAGAACTAGTTAAGCAGAAGTATTGACCTACCTCCCCACCCCCACCCTTGCCATTTTAGGGTAAACATGCAAGTTACTATGGCAACTTAGGTTTGCACTTATCTCAGGCCCGCTGACTCGTTTTTGTTGGTGCAGAATGCTGAAAAATTCTAATTCACTGGTAATTCAGGTACCTACCCTAAGCCCAGTGCCATTGCCTGGGTTTATTTTAACAACAAAAAGACAGATATTGGGGTTGATAGAATTTCTGTACTATCATTTCTGTCTGATGATGAATACAGTTCTTTTCAGGATTCTAACAAGCCACTTGGAAAACTTCTCACTCCAGTTCTCTGATTGCTCCGGATATTTTTTAGTTTTGCTTTCCTGCCCTTTTTTTTTTTTTCCTGTAGCAGGAATTGAACTCAGGACTTTGCAGCACTACTTTTCTGCTTTAAGGAAGTTAGACATGTTAAAAACTCCGGAGGATTGTAGCTCTAGTAAGTAAGTAAATTATACACTCTTGGTATGAGCACTGCCCAGGAATTCTGGTATTGAAAAGTATTCCCTGTGTTCAAGGTATTTCCCTGAAGACTGGGGTTTTCCTGTCTAGGGAATAATAACCCGAAGCCTTTTGGAGACCAGATGGAGGAGAAAGGATCAAATTAACTGAACCTTGAGGGTACCAGGCTGGGGTCTCCTGACTGAGTTCTGCTCATCACTCTGCCATTTGGGGCCTCCATATAGCTGGGGGTCCTGACTGGGAGTTCTTGGTTGACCAGTTGGGGGTAGACATTTTATTTTGGTTACTGCTTCCAGGCGTTTTTGTTGTGTTTCTTTTAATTCCTAAAGGAATTTTCCTTGGGAGATCAGAATTTTCTTAAATTGCTTTCAAAGCCCATATAGCTGCTCTTTTTGAATCTGGGTATTGAACTCAAGGCCTTCACATAGAGCTACATTCTAAACCCTTTTTAATTTTTAAATTTGAGATAGGGTCCTGTAACATTGCTTATGTTGGACTTAACTTTGCAGTCCTCTTCCCTCAGTCTCTCAGCCCAAAGTTCTGTCTGGGATTACAGAGGTGCCCCCCTACACCTGGCCCCCACATAGTTTATTTTGAATATCATCCAAGATGGAGTATCTATGTGTTTTGAAAAGTTGGTTTGACTGTTTGTTTATTCATATGTTTGTTTGGTTTTTTCCTTGAGACAGGGTCTGGCTATATAATCTAAACTGACCTTGAACTCACTGTGGCCCACACTGGCCATGAACTTGCAGCAATCCTCCTGCCTCAGCCTCCCAAGTGCTGGGGTTACAGGACTGTGGTACAATGCTTGGCTCTGCTTTATTTTTTTAAAAAGCTAGACACTGTTAAGGCCGGGATTTAGCTCAGTGGTTCCGGCACCTGCCTTGCAAGTGCTGGGGTCTGGGTTCAATCCCTGGTAACCACATACAACAACAGTGAGGTATGGTGACTCATGCCAGTGTTGAGCATGGTGGCTTATGCCTATAATCCCAGCAGTCGAGAAGCAGAGGTAGGAGGATTGCTGTGAGTCTGAGGCTGAGCTCAGGGCCAGTCTAAACTATAAAGTGAGACCTGTCTAATAAATTAATTAATTAAAATTTGTTTTAAAAAAGCTAGATACTATTAAAACTTACATGGCTTCTTAAAGTATGTGAGTTCGCAGCCAGCCTGAATTACAAAGCAAGATCCTGTTTCAGATAATTTAAAAAAAGAAAGAAATGGGCCGGGGATATAGCTCAGTGGTTTTGCCGCCTGTCTTGCAAGCACAAGGACCCGGGTTCGATCCCCGGTATCCACATACCATACTGAGTGTGGAGACTCACCCCAGCAGCAACCGGTACTACACACCACAGTGCCGGGCGTGGTGGCTCACGCCTGTCATCCCAGCACTCGGGAGGCAGAGGCAGGAGGATTGTTGTGATGTGAGTTGGAGGCTGAGCTCAGGGCCAGCTTCAACTACAAAGCGAGACCCTGTCTCAAAAAAACCTAAAAAAAAAAAAGAAAGAAAATATTTGCCACACCAATATCTGAGCTATAATTTTTTCTCCCTTTTTGCTCTTTCCTATCAAGGCACACTTTTTTAAAGAAAGAAAAGAAAAATCCCTATAAACGTACCATCCAGTTATAATCACTGTAACCAGCTTTGAGAACGTTTTTCAAGGTTTTCTTTCTCTTCTAAAATTAAATTTAAAAAAAAAATTTCTTTCCATTATTAGGGGTTGAACCTGGGGTGTTGGCCATGTGAGACATTCTCTCTACTGCTGAGCTACATCCCCAGCCCTGTATGTTTATGTAAGTAATAGACACAGAATGTTCCACTTCACACAGTGCAGATTGATTTTATGAGAAGCAGCAGCTTCACGCTGTCCCAGTCACCAGAGAGCGACTGTGCCAGTGGCCTTTGTGTTTCACAGCGGTTCCCTCCATGCTTCTTCATCTACGCTGTGCAGTGTGAGAGCCAGTAGCCACACGTGCCTTAAGTTAAAAGTGAGTAAAACAGGGCTGCAGATGGCCGTTTGAGTGCCCACCCGGCAAGCGGAAGGTCCTGAGTTCAATCCCGGGCATAGCAAAAGAAAAGTAAGACTGAGAGGCGGAGGCAGGAGGTTGAAATATTGGGCCAGCCTGGACAGTTTAGTGAGACTGTCTCAAAATTACAAGGAGGGGATTTTTTTTTTTTTTTTTTTTTTAGGTTTTTTGCTTTGTGGTTCAGGCTGGCCCTGAGCTCAGCCTCCAACTCACATCACAGCAATCCTCCTGCCTCTGCCTCCCGAGTGCTGGGATTACAGGCGTGAGCCACCACGCCCGGCACTGTGGTATGTGGTACTGGTTGCTGCTGGGGTGAGTCTCCACACCCAGTATGGTATGTGGATACCGGGGATCGAACCCTGGTCCTTGGGCTTGCAAGACAGGCGCGGGAACCACTGAGCTAACTCCCCAGCCCTATTCAGATGTATTTTTAGGAACCTTTAAAAAAAAAAAGTCAAGGTATCAGCCAGGTGTAGTGTCACACCCCTCAGCACTCAAAGAGGCTGAGAGAGGAAGATGGCACCCTGTCTGAGCAACTACCAATACCTTGTTTCAAAACAAAAAATAAAAAGAGCTAAGGTTGACGCTCAGCAGTAGAGTGCCCCTGGATTCAAACCCCGGCTCTACTTTCCAACCAAAATATAGCAGAAAAGCACATCTGCTATAAATGTAAGTCTTAAGTATTTATTTATGAGGAACTCAGGCTCCCTTGCCTGATTGCTGATGGGTGTATGTGGTTACTGGGATCAAACTCAAGACCTTGCGCTTGCAAGGCAAACGCTGCAACCACTGGGCTAAATCCCTGGCCCTGTTTCCTTTTTTTTTTTTTTATCATTAAATTTTTTCTTTCCCTTTTTATCCCTACCCCGCCTTTTCCCTTTGGATATTTTCTTACTGCTTCATAATACCTATCATACATTTTAGAAGTTGTTGACACGTTCAGTTCCTCATGCCACAGAAAAGATAGAGTATTTATACATCCATGCCCTATTTATTTCACTTACGAGTATGTTCTCAAAGTGCATCCATTTGAGTATAAAGGACTCAAATAGTTAAGAAATACTCTTAAACAAAAAGAAAATTGTGCTCGGCATTTTAATCCCATAGACAGATTAAAATAGTTAAATGAATACTATTTTAGGTAGCTTCTTTATATTATTGAGATATATATACACACACACACACACACACACACACACACATTGATATCTTTTTGAAAATAAAAAATTGTCATGTAGCTTGCTGTTTCACTTACTGGAGTGTAATGGGCACATTTTCACCCCAGGACACTCACATTGACACCATGATCTCCACAAGACCCCCCATCCTTTCACGTCGCCTTCCTCCCGCCCCGACTTATGTCCCTTTCTCTTTTCTAATAATAGTCTCCCTTCTACTTTCATGTCATGTTTTCTAGATTCCACATTTTACAAAATGTGGTATTTGTGTTTCTTTTGCTTTTTAAACTTTCACATACAGCCTGCAGGCGATTTCATGACTTGCTAAACTGTAAAGGTCAGATGCAGATAACGAAAAGGTTCTTGGCATTGATAAGAAAGCGGCAGCCTCTCTCAGGGTTTGCCGGTTGCCTGGGGCCGAGGCTGGCAGCCTTTCAGAGGTGGCAAAGCAGTGGCTGGGAGCACTCCTTCCCCTCGAGAGCATTGTAGAGACTGCTCTCCAACCAAACCCAGCGGGGCCTCGGCCTCCTGTGGCCTCCTGCTCCGCATCTATCCATTAGCGAGAGGGAAAATGCACTGATTTGGTGCTGCCTGCGGCTTCACTGCAGGTCATCCTAGCAGAGCTTTGGCAACACAGCCATCATGTCACTTGTTTGTGTCAACTTACACCTCACTTGAAAGTCACTTGACCACTGAGCTCTGGTTAGTTTTATTTTTAAGGAGTTCTAGGGATTGGACTTAGAGCCTTGTATTGCTCGCAAGTCCCCTGCCACTGAGCTGTAACCTCAGCACCACCCCACGGAGATGCAGAAATTTTAGATTTAAAAAAAATTATAGGCAGTTCTGCTGCATAAGACATTTTAACATTTAATACCTGTTTTTTGCCTTATGGCTTTAGTGGTTTTTTAGCATTGTAACAAGTCAGCAGTGGAATTAAGCTGTTCTCCTGTTGGTTATCATTCACTGAGATTCCCTGTGATTCACAAGAGACAAAATCGGCACCTCAAGCTGTCTAGGGCTCCTCACCAGACTTCTTCTACATTGTGATTTTGGGTGGTACATGTGCAAGGCCTTGAGTTTGATTCCTACTACCAAAACAGAACTCAAAATATTTACGGTTTGAAATTACAAGCATATTAATAAGATAAAATTTAACTGGGGAAAGCCAGCTTCTCTTTACCTAGTGTTTGTGGCACAGTATAAAATGAGCTGTTGGTGAACTTAACCAGCAGTCAGAGACTTGCATGGTTGACCGTAATTATTAATGTTGTGAGACCTGATCTTGCTTTTCACCCTGCCTGTTTGGGATTTCCAAGATAAGGAAGGTCCTGAGATCCATCACCAGCACTCTTCAGAAAAGCCACATTTAGGGATAGGGATTTAGCTCAGTGGTTCCCGCGCCTGTCTTGCAAGCGCAAGGGCCCGGGTTCGATTCCCCGGTGACCACATACAATACTGGGCGTGGAGACTCACGCCCAGCAGCAACCAGTACCACATACCACAGTGCCGGGCATGGTGGCTCACGCCTGTAATCCCAGCACTCGGGAGGCAGAGGCAGGAGGATTGCTGTGATGTGAGTTGGAGGCTGAGCTCAGGGCCAGCCTGAACCACAAAAGCAAAATCCTGTCTCAAAAAAAAAAAAAAAAAAAGCCATATTTGTTGACTGCTGTTTATAACCTGCCAAACTTGAGGGCCAGGGAATGTGGTGAAGGAGCCACATTTGACACAGGCAAGTTTATATTGTACTTCCAAGGTAGCGCAACAATGAGTTGTCCATTTCATTATGATTCCCTGATTGCTTTAAAAGCAGATCTTTGATAAAAAGTCTCCTTAGGTTTGGTGAAAATATACTCTTTAATTTCTAGAAATGATGAAAAGTCCGTTCTGACTTTTAGAGAAGGAGTATTACAGTCCAGCTAGCTGGAGCATGACAAGCGAGAAAAGGTAATAGCTTCACTTTGCTGGTTGAAATTTGCCAGGACAAATGATTACTATGTGTAAGAAGAGATAGAGTGCTGTCCTTGCCTTCGCACCTGAAGGTGACCTTTGGTGTGTGTAGTGGGCCGACCAGGATCTGCAACCCCCGCCCCCCCAGTTCTCCATGGTAACAGCCTTGGATGTTAGGAAGTGAAATGGGGAATTTAATTTTCTGACCTTATCATTTTCCCCTTACCATCATCTCTCTTCCTTCCCAGTTTAGTATCAGTCTTACTTCAAGCTCCATAATACAAAGTGTTAGGCTCTCATTAGACTATAGGAATTGTCCTTTATGCTGAGTGATTGAAGAATTATAATACTGCTATCATAATGTCAATATGAATTTGTCTCATCTTTTCTGAAACATAATTGAGCATGTTTAAGCTCAGACAAGTCTTAGGAGTTCCCTATTCATTTCCCAAGCAGTGTGTAAGCAGGTTCTTACATGTATACACACCCTTTGCTTTGGGTCTTTTTCTTCAAAACTTGTGCTCTAATATATTCTTTAACTTTCTGTTGTTACTGTGGAGAGGCAGTTTGCTTTTTCTTTTCTTTTTTCTTTTTGGTACCAGGGATCAAACTCAGAAATTTATGCTTGCGAGGCAGGTGCCAGAACCATTAAGCTAAGTCCCTGGCCCTGTCATTGTTGTTACTGTTGGTTAATTTCCGCTAAAGAGAAAATGTACAGCTGGAGGTATAGCTCAGTGGTAGAACACTTGCCCAGCATGCACAGGGCCCTGAGTTCCATTCCCAGTACTGAAAGGGAAGAAGGGAAGGAGGGAGGGAAATCAGGAAGGAAGGAAGAAGAGGGAATAAAGAGAAGAAAATACAATTTATTATTTTTTTTTAGAAAATTGTTTAAGCTCTTATTTTACATTTTCTTAAGTTAGAGTAAACTGGCTGTGATACTGTATGAGGCTGCTGCCGGGTTCTGACAAGGCCTCACCGAGTCCCTGGCGCTTCCCGAGCGCGTGTGTGTCCTCTGCTGGTGTTGCCAGGCACAGGTGAAGTTGGCTTCTCAGGGACTCCTCAAATCCCCGACCTTCAGCCTTGACCGGCGGTTTTTTCTTTTTTGAGTCTTTTTTCTTTTGATTCTCGCCTACTCAGTTTGCCTCTGACCTTAGAATTATCTTAATTTTCAAAAGTTTTATTTTGTCAACAAGTACGACCATCTTTTAAAACAGTATCCATACTGTAGTTGAACTTAGCCAACAGTCATTAAAAAAATAAAGATAAAATTTAGAAAATTTTTACTTTAAAGAAGCTATAAGACAGCGTGGTGCCGTTTCGTTTTTCAAATGGATCATGAGTCCCTCTAGTGGGTAGGGTGCAATTTACCTTTCAAGCTGGAGATAGAATAGGGAAGAACTGTCTGGATTTTCATGGCACCTGCTTTCAAATCTAGTGTTCTCATCAGCATTGGTGCCCTCTGGGTGCATACGCAGCGGTCCTCCTCCCCCACTCATGTGATGTCTGTGGTACTGGTCATTCCCAGCATGTGATCCCACAAGCTGTGGCTCGCTGGCTGCTTTTTCAGCAAGTCTAAACCCAAACTAAAAGTTGATGATTTTATACCATCCAGAGCATTGTACCCCCTCAAAGCATTGTCTTTGAGTTACGAACTAGATAACTGTACAGGTCTGCTTTGGACACAGCAGACAGGTGAGGACATTGAGCAATTGGAGGAGTTCGGTACTACTAGCTAGACAGAGGCGGGGTGGTATGTTTGGAAAGACCATGGGTTTCGGGTTCTAACCCCAACCCTGCTGTCACCATCTGTGTGACCTTGAGGGTGTAGCGATGTTTTAACTACAGAGATTATAGGACGTTGTAAGGGCTCTCTCTAGCAATGGAGCCCAGGACCGGAAATAATGTGTAAATGCTTTTATGTTTTTAGTGCTGTGTGATTGGTAGCAGAAGTTCTAAAAATGTCCCTAGTGGAGTCCGTTAAAATGTGTGGGGTTTTATTATTTAGGTAACTTTCGTTTTTCTTTTTTTCTTTCAGTCACCACCCAGTAAGCGGAGAAAATTAGAGAAGCCAAGGAAGCCCATCACGTTCGTAGTGCTGGAGTCTGTGGTGAAGGAATTATCCCTCAAAGCATCAGCTTTGGGCTCAGAGACGGTGGAAGGCATAGTGGTTGTGACTACATGGATAGAAAAAATTCTCACTGATCTGAAGGTACCTGGTGAAGCACATTGACGAAGTACTCATTTTTCTTTTTTCTGTTTTCTTCTCTTTTCATCTCTCTTTCCCTTTTTTTAAGGGCATCTGGTAAAAAGGAAAGAAATTTCATATAAAACTCTTTTTTTCTTTCATACAGGTCCAGCACAAACGAGTTCCCTGTGGAAAAGAAGAGGTTAGCCTTTTCTTGACAGCCATAGAAAACTCCTGGATTCATTTAAGGAGAAGGAAAAGAGAGCGAGTGCGACAGCTGAGGGAGGTGCCTCGGGCTCCTGAGGGTGTCATCCAGGCCTTGGAGGAGAAAAAGGCCACCCTGAAAGAGTCGGGCTACAGCCAAGAGGCGGCCCTGGCCCCCCAGGAGAGCGCCATGGGCGGGCCTGCTCTTCAGGAAGACGAACCTGCCTCTGCTGGGGGCCACTGCCCAAGTCAGGAGCCACTGTCCCAGGAGGAGACCCCGGAACCCCTGGAGGATGAAGGGAGTGAGGAAAAGGGCGGGACAGAGGTTACAGAGAGCTGTAAGGGCTCCAGCAACGGAGCCCAGGACCGAGAGGGTTCTGAGCCGCTCGGCAGCCCTGCGGCTGACCGAGGGAAGCACCTCCCCGCAGCCGGTGCGCAGTACCTGTTCAAGTGCTTGATCAATGTCAAGAAGGAAGTGGACGATGCCTTAGTTGAAATGCACTGGGTTGAGGGACAGAACAGGGATTTGATGAACCAGCTTTGTACCTATATACGTAACCAAATTTTTAGACTTGTTGCTAGTTAACTCCAGGCTTCTTGTGTAGTTAGGGGTGGGAAGCTAAAGTGTGTGCCTAGTATGCAAGAAGCCCTGAGTTCAATTCCCAACACCCCCAAAAAACACGTAGCAGCAGCTTGCTTTGGAGTAGCCTGTGGGTGGGAATAATTTCATCACTGGTCCAGAAGTGACATTGTGTGGAATTCTCTGAAAAAGTAGAAACCAATTAATCCATTTAAACCATCCCCTGTGTTTCATTTTGTCTTGTTTTGTGTTGTTTTATTTTTTTTTTTTAAGGGAGTTGTAGTACCTGGTATTTCAGGAAGAACTGCCCAGCAGCAGCAGTGGAAAGCTGTCCCTGAACTCAGGAGGAATTTAAAGGTGAACTGTGCTGGTCATCGAAGCTTTAGGCTGATTGTGAGGCCAGAGGAACAAGCAGGCTGGTCTCTGTCCCCACAGGTTGGCTTGTGAGAGGTGCTGGCACTTGTCCTCCAGCAGAGGCAGTAGAGCAGGGCAGGCAGAGAGGCCCACTTGAGGTCACCCCCAAGACAGCCTGCTCACCCTGGGCACCTGTGATCGGTTAACTGGGCCCCAGTCCCCAGAAAGGAGCTGGCCCCCCGGTAGGCACTAACCAGGAAGGAAGGCTGATCTAATGCCCCCAGCACACTGCACATTCCTGACTTTTGGCTGTTTTGATGTTGCTTATTTCAGAAGCAGAATTAGGTAAGCAAAATTCCAGAATGTGACTAAGAGAACAGAACATGCCTATACCCAATTTCTGATTTTTCAAAAGTAATAGTAGTATTTTGTCTTGATTTTACTTCTGTGTTTTTGTTTCAACATATGAAGTAAAGCTTGTTTTATTTTTAATGTAAGAATTTCCAGGGCCAGAGATTTAGCTCAGTGGTTCCAGCACCTGCCTAGCAAGCGCAAGGTCCTAAGTTCGATCCCTGGTAATTACATAAAACAATGCTGGACGTGGTGACTCATGTCTAAAAGCACAACACTCGATAACCACATACCACAGTGCCAGGCATGGTGGCTCATGCTGTGATCCTAGCCCTCAGCAGGCAGAGGCAGGAGGATTAGTGAGTTTGAGGCTCACCTGGGCTACAAAATGAGTTGAGGGCCAACCTGAACTACAAAGTGAGACTCTGTCCCCCGCAAAAAATTCAAGAATTGAAAACTGTCAATCCTGTTTGAATTCTGAGGTTGGAAAAAACATTTTCTTGGCTTTGAGCGGGTAAGTGGTTAATTACAGAAATGAGAAAAGGAAGGGCACTTTGTGGAATAGGTAACTTAAATTCTTACCTGGAGCCAGGTTTCATGACACACATTTTTATCCCAGAACTTGACAGACTAAGGCAAGAAGATCACTTATCAGTTCAAGGCCAGCATGGATTACAAAGTGAATGCTAGGCAAGGTTCAACTAAATAGTGAGATCCTGTCCGAGAAAATAAATCAACAGCAACAACAACAAAAAGCTTTGCCTGTTGGCAGCTAATTTGTTGGTGGCCAAATACTTTTTATGGCTTCTCCTTTTAATTTCTTGCATGCTTACCTTCTAGTAGTGGAGAATCCTAAGGCCATTGTAGCCATTTCTTCAAAACAGGTCTCTTATTTAAACACCAGGATATGCAGCAAATACTCTGGAAACGGCTGTCTGTCTTGGTTCTGTCGGCCTCTCAGTAACTGTGTTGTGCTTGACCGAGTCTAGTGGCAGAGCTCTCCACCGTGTGTCAGGGTGACCGGAGTTGTTGAGCCGCCCTTCCATGAGGTGACTGTGGTCAGGGTAGAAAGCTGATGAGGGTGGCATACTTAGTGGCAGCTGGGTACCTTTCCTACAAATACAAACAATGGAAATAGTTTGCCTTCCTGTAGTAGTGGAGCTGGAGTTGGGGAAGAGCCTTTGAACCAGTATTCTTAACCTACTCACTAACCTCCAGAGAATCCCTAAGCCTGGAATAATTTCCAAAAGTTCTGTGAACATGTGTGTTTTGTTCTTGTTTTTCCCCTAAGGAGAGACTGTGACATAGAGGTAGGATTCTGTAACCCACTAAGGGTACAGAACCACTCTTCTGATCCAGCCATTTATTTAACAGGGCGAGGAAACCAGTGCCCAGGATCCGACCCGGGCCTTGGCTTATCCCTGCCCAGTACTTGTTTGCTGTACTAGCCCGTGACCTCCTGTTGCACTTAGGGCTGACGTGTATCCAGCTGACTGCTATGCTGGGCCCGGTCCTGGTCTTCTTGATGGAATTTTAGGATTGTTGAGAAATGAAAGCCAAAAACAAGAGAATCACGTGTAGCTCGTCTCAGCCTTCTGTGCCTCTCGGCCCCTCCTGGCATTTGTTTCCTTCCAGTCTGACCTGCTGGGATGTAAGTGTGGGCTTCGCTTTGATGTATGATGTTGTACAGTCTGTATATTGCACTGTATATTGTGCATTCTTTTCATGTCAAGTCTCCAGTGTTCTTCCATGTTATGACAGTCATGTGTTCGTTTATAATTCGCCTGTTCAAAATGTCCTTTAGGCACAGTGTTTGCCTTTTGTTCAAGTCTGGTTCTTAGTGAATACTCTGTATCTGGAAACGGAAAAGGTGTGTCTATCTCTTGTTTCAGTCCTACATTTATGTTTTAGTGTCATAGAATTGTTTGTGTAGGTGTGAAAAACTTTTTAAAAATATGTAACAAGGACGCTGCCCGTTTTTTGAAAAACTAGAGTTGAGTGCCTTTGCATTTCCTCCTCTGAGAATTATTTCTCAAATTATTTCACAAAAGGATATCAAAACCATAAAAGAACATCTGAAATTGTTTTGATTATGCATATTCTTTATACTCATACAGTGTGTGATAGCATACATCTGTAGTATGGGAAGGTGAACTTTTCCTTCAAAGAATGGGTTTCTGACCCATGTGCCATGTATTGATTGGCACTCTCTCTAGGTGTCTGGAGGTCAAATTCATGTGGGTGGATTGTTATGAAATCAAGTCTTCATGGTATTATTTAAAATTCTCTTCTGGTCTTTGGAATTGGCTTGTGATCTCTCGATGGCTAAAGTGGGAACAGAAGCTGAGCTGGTTTTCCGAAGCGAACTAAAGCTGCTTGTGTTCTTTGGACTCTGCTTTGGTTCCATCCGTTGGTTTCTTCACCCACATCCTCACCCAGCTGTTTCCATGGTTGAGCTTTGCCTCACACCCTGCAGGGACAGCAGTTCTGTGGTGGAGCTTCAGCTAATTTTAAGGATTTGTGTTGGTTAGTATTTTTTTTTTAAATGCCTTTTCACTTGACAGAAATCAAAGCTGACCACAGGAGCACAACAGCTGCTAAGCTCTTGCAGGAATAATAATACCACAAGGTGCTGAGAAGATGCAAAGCCTGTGGAAAACCTGAGGACTTCTGAAAGATGTTAGGGGATTCGCCTGTGCTTCCCTCTTTAGCCACTTGGGGGCACTCTCAGCCCTTTTATCCAGCGCCTTAACTTCAGGGTGGGAATTGATGAAATTGTGCCCATAGTATTTTCTTGATAGATCCAGTTGTTACAGATAAGTATTTTTATATAAATAAGTACACTTTTCTATTAAACGTTTTAAAAATAAAAGTAGAAAGAAAAACACTATCCATGGTCTTTTTATCAGATATAATTTCCTTTCTAACTTTTAATGTTTTAGAAATCCCAGTTGACTTTTTTTTTCTGTTTGTTTTCATACTCTAGAATACATTTAGTTCGGCCTAGTTATTTTTGGATCAGTTTTTGATTGTTATCTAGTTAATGAGGATACTGGAGGGGGACTGTTTAGTGATTTTTAAAAAGTAACTTCCCGAAAGCTTTATGTTCCAGAATCAGTATCAGAGAGCACTCCAAGAGACAAAGGATTTTCAGTGTTCTTTTTGTTGATTCTTGTTTTGAATTTATCTGGCTGGCCAACTAACATGCACATGATGTGTTGTTTGTTTAAAAAGAAAAGTGAAACCAGGCTGTAGTGTTTCACTCCTGTAATCCCAGCGCTCAGGAGGCTGAGGCAGGAGGATGGCCATGAGTTCAAGGCCAGTCTGAAATGCACAGTGAGACCTTGTCGTTAAAAAAAAAAAAAAAATCAAGCTGAGCATAGATATACATACCTGTAATCCCATACCAAGGAGGCCGAGGCTGGAGGATCTTTGCCAATTCAAGGCCAGCCTGGACTACGTAGGACTCAAGTGCCCCCTTCCCCCCAAAGTTGGGGGAGGGTCCTGTGTTATGTAGGTCTTGTTTCTGTGTAGCGAGGTCATCTCTATATAGAACATGAATAATGCCAACCCTAGGATTTGTGTGGGCCCCAGAAGTGCATCTACCTATTTTAGTGGCACTGGATGGAGCTTTGGTGATGATCTCACCCAGCAGATTCGCCCATTGTGAGGGCCAGTTTGGAAAACTAAGTCAGGGGCCTTTAAGAAGGAAAGCCTCAAAGGTAGGCTGCCCCAAGGAAAGGAATGAAACCAAGTTTGTGTTTAGGGAAATGGGTGCTCTGGAGATGGAGACTGAGTTTGCTGAATGGCCAGTAACCTCAGGAACATCCTGTCAGTTCTGTAATAGGGTGATTGGCTGTTGCTTCCCTGAGCGGAGCTAGTGGTTTTGAACCTTTCTGATTACCCCAGGCGCAGGCCCTGTGTGAGCGCTGGTGCTGTATCAGGGTCCTCGCTGGGCCCGACCTGCTCACAGTGATGCTTCACACACAGCCAAGCTCTGCTCTGCTCTCTGAAGGCATTCGCATCCTCTGCTGTGACTCATCCAAATGACTAAAACAGCGGTTTATTTTTTTAATTGCTGGTTGGAACTGCTAATGGCTCCTTTCTGAGGCTGTGCTTTTATTGTGGAAAACTGTTGTGACTGAGTGGAGACTTTGCTCCTCAAATGCCCTTCAAGGTGCAGCCTATCTGCCAGCCTCACTCCAAACAGAGCCATTGGGCCTTTATGTTGCCGGGGAAGTGGAGGATCATGGTGTACCTCAGGAGCAGAGAAGATGTGAGTTGGGCAGGATTGGCTTGGATGTGCTACTTTGAAGAGGGCAAAGGACGCAGAAATTCAGGGTACTTTTCCAGCCATGCTAGGGGAGCAAAACGGGAGCGAGAGTTCATCAGCCCGAGATCATGTTGCATTTCTACTCCTTATATACGTAAAAGCACGTCTTCCATGGGAGAAGGACTTGGCCCCTGGGAAATGCCTAAGCAGAATGGGCCTCGCAGATTGCTTGTGTCCTTCTGGTTGGATTTATTATCATTATTTATTCTGATTTCTAGTCAGGAAATCAACTAGTGAATTCAAATGAAAGGCCAAGACCTCAGATAAGTAATTGTGGACATAGTTTTGTCTGTTACGTGAGAACAAACCTGGGCTTTCTTGTTAGCAGGAACTCGTCATGGGTCGGCCTTTAAAGTAGATGTCTCATTAAGGTGGTGTGCGGTCCTGGTCCAGTGGGGCCGCTGAGGGAGGCTCAGAGCGGGGTGTGGTCAGCCCCCAGAAAGAAAATGCAGATCTTAAACTCCTCCGCATATGGTTCTTCACAGAGTGAAGTCAGCAATAGGATTTGAACTTCATCTCAGGAATCCAGGACTAGGATATTATGCTAAATCTCAGAATTCTGTAACAAAAGTGCACTTGGGATGGGAATGTATTTTCAGTCTCATTTGACCCATCTCCGTGGAATTATCTAACGTGGAGTAGATAGAAAAAGTACGTTTCACTGAGCTTCACAGTTTAGTCCCTTAAGGTAAGGTTATTTTCCAGCCCATGATCAATGAGTGAGATTTAGTAAGTGAAATTACTTATAATTACTTAATTTATGCCACCATATCTTCGCAGAATCTTGTGTTTGGCAAAAGTGCAGATAATTAAGTAGTTAATGAAACCACAAAATAAAATGTCTAAGGAAAGCACATGTTGGACCAGAATCAATGTGAAACAACTGGTAATTAGGTAATGACTCTTTGACAATACATAATTGTATAATAATGAAAGGGAGGCTGAGAAGGCAGCTCCAGATAGTTGACGTACAGAACGACACAGAGCTGATGTGCTTTGTGAGCTCGTTCTTAGGAAAATCAGCAAATCTTTTCCCAGTGAGGGCAAGTGCAACTGTAAGTCCAGGAAAAGCGAAAGTGGCCTGCCGACTGGCGGACCCTCTCAGGGGGTGTGGCCCCAGTCCAGGAGGAGGGCCAGGAAACTCCAGTTGAGGGACAAGACTTCTTGTCGTCCCCCCCCACCCCCGTGGTATCCAGAAAGCTTGCTGTCCTCAGAGCTTGGCTGAACAAGAGCCCCCCGCCGCCCAGAGATTTGCCAACAGGAGACTTACCTCTCGCTGGGAGAGGGAGAGCTGTAATCCTGCCTTCCCTAATCTTCCCCCAGACGTGCCAGAATCCCTGCCCTTGGGCCAAATAGGCGCATATTGTGGGGCCTGAAGGATCAACTGACCAACATTTTGGTGATCTCTGGGCTCAAGAGTAAAACTTTTCTGTTCATAAAGAGAAACAGCTTCTCACCTATGTCAGGAGCTAGGCAAGAAGGAGAGGAATTTGCATCCTAGTTCAAAGGAAGTAGCTTTTATTTTAAATTTTTTTTTTTTTTGAGACAGGATCTCGCTTTGTGGTTCAGGCTGGCCCTGAGCTCAGCCTCAAACTCACATCACAGCAATCCTCCTGCCTCTGCCTCCTGAGTGCTGGGATTACAGGCATGAACCACCACGCCCGGCACTGTGGGATGTGGTACTGGTTGCTGCTGGGGTGAGTCTCCATGCCCAGTATTGTATGTGGGATCAAACCCGGGCCCTTGTACTCGCAAGACAGGCGCGGGAACCACTGAGCTAAATCCCCGGCCCCTGCTTTTATTTTAATATCTGGCAGTTGCTGCCATGCTAAAATATGTGTTGTGTTATTGAATCTTCCGATTTTTTTGAAGAAAGACAAAAAGAGATTTATGGGAAATGTACTTAACTAAATCTTGACAATAATGTCACTATTGAAAAAGAAAAAGGGAACCATCAGTCTGTGGCTTTTTCTACCCCTGAGTGGGTTACACTGCCTCCACCTTTCCTAATTAATTCATTTCAGCCTCTTATGCCTTTTTTTTTTTTTTTAAGTTTTTGAGACAGGGTCTCGCTTTGTAGTTCAGACTGTCCCTAAACTCACTATGTACCCAGGTCAGCCTCAAACGCACAGTAATCCTCAAGGCCTCCCAAGTGCTTGGATTACAGGCATAAGTCCCCATGCCTGGCACTGTGGTATGTGGTACCAGGAATCGAACTCAGGACCTGTGCTTGCCAGGCAGGTGCCAGAACCACTGAGCTAAACAGCTCCCATATATATATATATATTTTGTTTTTTAAACAGCAAATATGGGGTCTTCTAATCTTTTTCATTTAGCAATACATTGTGATAACTTAATACTTGGTTGAAAAAAACTTAAGAAAATAAAAATTAACTGCCCAAAATGACTAGTGTTAATATTTTCATGTATCGACAACCCATTCTCCTTTGTGTGCTATAATATGTTGTGACTGTCTTGTGAGCATTGCCTTATTAAAGCCATTTGTTCCTAGCTGGAAATTTAGATCTGCTAAAAACGTTTTCACTCTTTTAAATAGCACTTTGACATAAAGTTTGTATAAAATATACGCATTTTCTTGTTTTAGGATAAATTTGTATAAGAATTCCTGAAGTGGAGAGATTCTTTTTCTTTTTAAGTTCTTGTTTTTTCTTGAGACAGGGTCTCATTTTTGTAGTTCAGGCTGGCCCTGAGCTCAGCTTTGAACTCACAGCAATCCTCCTGCCTCTGCCTCCCAAGTGCTGGGATTACAGGCGTGAGCCACCACACCCGGCACTGGTATGTGGTACTGATTGCTGCTGGATTGAGTCTCCACGCCCAGTATGGTGTGTGGTTACCGGGGATCAAACCCAGGTCCGTGCGCTTGCAAGACAGGCGCCGGAACCACTGAGCTATATCCCTGGCCCCACTTTTTCACTTTTTTATGATATTTAACAGTGTAGAGTTTCTGGGTAATCAAATCTTTTGTTTTGGGTATGGGGGTGGAGATCAAGCTCATGACTTTGGGCTTGCAAAGCAGGCACAGTGCCACTGGGTAGAAAACTCCTCTCTCAGGGATGGGGATTTGGCTCAGTGGTTCCGGCGCCTGTCTTGCAAGCACAAGGACCCGGGTTCAATCCCCAGAAACCACATAAAATACTGGGCGTGGAGACTTACACCCAGCAGCAATCAGTACCACATACCACAGTGCCGGACGTGGTGGCTCACGCCTGTAATCCCAGCACTCGGGAGGCAGATGCAGGAGGATTGCTGTGATGTGAGTTCAGGCTGAGCTCAGAGCCAACCTGAACTACTACAAAGGGAGACCCTGTCTAAAAAAAAAAAAAAGAAGAAGATTTGAAAAAAACAAAAACTCCTCTCTCACCCTATAGTAGAAAAGTGCTAGCATAGCTATTCTTATATTTGGGGGGTTTTGTTTTTACATTCAGCCTTTACTTAACTAAGGAGTCCTTCATGCATGACATGTGGCTTGAGGGTCTTTGTTTAGCCCGGGGTTGAGAGCTAGCACAGAGTAACTTCAGGGTGGTGTGGCAGGTAAGGATTAGCCCTCCACCTGGAGTGCCCCTAATGGGGACTCAAACAATGGCAAATGAGGGTTTGGGGGGACATTCTCGCAGCCGCTAGCCTAGGAGCGTGAGAAGCACAGGCTGACCTGTGGTACCTTGGGCTCTGCAGAATATCCCTGGCACTGTCCAGCAGAGATTGTCCCAGCAGTCCTTGGGGCCCATTCAGGGGTGAGGCTGAGCCGTGGCCCAGTCTGCTCTGGACCTCGCCGCCTCTCTGGGACGGCATCCGTCAATGACTGTCCTAGGCAGCAGGTGTTAGGTTTGAGAGACCTGTTCCTATAGCCGGCTTTTCAGTGTGAGCAGGGTTGCAGGGCAGTGGACCTTAGTCCTTTCCTGGCGCACTGACGACACTGCTGCCATCTGCCTTGGGAGGAGCCTCTCTCACCCACCTCTCCACCCCTCTGTTACAGCTGCCTCCTGACTCAGCACAGGACTCCACCCCTCTTTACCCAGAACCGCCCAGCCCCACTCCTTTGACCTGAATTGGTTTACTCTCTTGAACCACCTCTTTTTTCCTTCAAAGGAATGTCTGAAGCCCTCCTCCTTACCCTTGTGCCTCGCTGCTGGATCATCTTCCACCACCCAATTTCCAGCCCACTGGCATTCATAGCCCCAACCTCTACATAGCTGGACTGCCCTCTGATTTCTCAGAAAAAGCTGAGTACTCGGCTCTTTCCTCTTTGCTTCTGAACTACATTTTTTTCTTGGTTACTCAGTGTCCACGCCCAGGGTGGGTGTCTGGATAAAAATTTAGCCCTACTCCTCACCTTTCCTGGCCAGACATGAGCAGAAGTGAGGAATGGCCACCTTCCCAGGGCCGGATAAAAGCTGCCTGTCACAGGGGCCTGAGGCAGAGCACGGTCCTCTGAGGTTACCTTGCTCCTGGATTTCAAGCTTAGTCTCATTAAGGGAGCTTGTTTATGGAGCAACGCTAAGTTAATGATTATTCCTGTCTAACCAGAAGGGAGGAGCTCACACCTTCCCATTTCGCCCATATCTGTGAGGCTTTCAGGGACTTTGGACCCTACGCTGACCTCTTTTCCCCAGGCTGACCGGCTCACACCAAGGAGGCCATTTCTCAATTCTATAGCTTGGTGACCTTACGTGAAACACCTTCTCTTGGGAGGTCAAACTGGGTGACTTCGACTCTTCCAGCTGTGACATTTTTTTTGAGGCAGTGAAGAGGGGAAAGTTACCTGCCAACAAGGAGGAACTTGATCAGACCTGTTTGGTGGGTCCCAAGGAGGCCCTCTAACAGTGGCGGATGTGGAGGTGAGGCTTCCTGTGGGGACTTGGCTCTGCGGAGCCCGCTTCACTGTGCCTGCTAGGGTACACCCCAGTCACAAAATTCATAATCCTCATTTTTACTGTTCTTGTAGGCAGTCGGGTTCGGTTAGCTAATCCCACCTTTATATCCACTTAATTTCTTTCTGCCTGTTCTTGGAGGGAAATTAAGAGTCTTTATTGGGTATCATGTAGATATTATCTCTTGTCCTACATCCAGCCTGTTGGTAGACAGCAAAGTTAACCTTTCCCAGTGTGCCTATGGGGATGAATTGTGTTCTGTGACCTTTTGCTCCACTTTGGCTTACCAAAGGTCTCTTGGCTACTAGGAAACCTAGCCTGATACATATTAGGTATGCAATAAATATTTGTAAATGAGTGTTGCCTGCTGTGTCCCTACGTGTAGCAGTCTTCTGTCCCTTCCTGTTTTTCCCCCATCTCTTACTCTTCACAGAGGACCATCTCCTTTATCTTACTTCATTGTGATGGGTGAAAAGTTCCCTAAAGCCACTAGCAGAAGATGAGAAGTCAGGCGGGAAGGGTTGGCACATGTGGGATCTAGAGGAAATGGCTGTGCTTTTAGCTTCACACGTTTCCCCCCACGCCACTACTTGGAAGGAGCCAAGGAACTGGTCTTCCTAAGCTCTTGGAGCCGTTGTACAGCAAGTTGTTGGGGGTGAATGGGGCAGGAGATTCTCTGGCTTGGTGCCCTGGAGCTTAGCTTGGGGTACACAAGACGGGAGGCACAAGACTGAAAATAGAAATCCTCGTAGAGAAAATGCACAGAGGTGGACACCGCAGGTTCCTACGTCCCCTAACAGCTCGAAGCACACAGAAACCATAGAGAGCCTAGAAAAACTGCCCGGAGGCGGCTGGCCTTGCAGTCATTCCCCACACCTGCCAAACTTTGTGCTGAGACATCAGAAAAGGCTTCTCTTTTCCTTGAGTGAAAACTCTTGCCAACTTCTACCTTGGGACAGGAAGCTGAGGCTTGTTAAATAGTCCTATTCACTACCTTTGACTTTTACCGCCCCCCCCCCATGTCTTCTACTCCCACTGTCCATTTCTCAGTTGAGGGAAACCTTGATTGAGGAGATTCCATTGCCATTTTCAGAATTTGTAAGAATCCTCGGGGCCAACAAAAGCGTCCCTTTTAAACCTTTACTTTTGCCTCACATCCCCTGGCTGTTGTCCCCATGTGACCCAAATAAACAGATGATCATGTGAAGTCGGTAAGGCTGTTTGTTTTAAATAGCAAGCATCTCCACTAAGCTCTCAAGCAGATGGAATATTGGGAACAAGGAGAGGCCAGCGTTCAAATCTGCGTTCACCCACTTATTTCTTTTTTCAAGGTAGGGTCTCACTGTGTCATTCAGGCTGGCTTTGAATTCATTATGTGGCCCAAACTAACCTCAAATCCACTGTGGTTCTTCTGACTCAGCCTCCCAGGTACTGGGATTACAGATGTGTGCCCCTGCATCTAGCACATTCCACTTCTAATCTGCTTCCTCATACCTATGGAAAAGATGTCTTCAGAATACTGTTTTTTTGTTTTGGTTTT
Organism: Petromus typicus; assembly: GCA_004026965.1. Lineage (NCBI taxonomy): Eukaryota > Metazoa > Chordata > Mammalia > Rodentia > Petromuridae > Petromus > Petromus typicus. The sequence goes on from PVIR01018106.1 coordinate 25,203, forward strand.
TGAGACAGGGTTTTGCTTTGTGGTTCAGGCTGGCCCTGAGCTCAGCCTCCAACTCACATCACAGCAATCCTCCTGCCTCTGCCTCCCGAGTGCTGGGATTACAGGCGTGAGCCACTACGCCCGGCACTGTGGTATGTGGTACTGGTTGCTGCTGGTCGTGAGTCTCCACGCCCAGTATGGTATGTGGTTACCGGGCATCGAACCCAGGCCCTTGCGCTTGCAAAACAGGCACCAGAACCACTGAGCTAATTCCCCGGCCCCAGAATACTGTTTTTTAGAGAGGTGCCTATTTAATGGTATAGACAAGAAGTCAGGAAAACTGGATTTTAACCTCTAAAAGAAACCACAGGTCCTAAGTTTGATCCCTGGTACTGCTAAGAAGAAAAAAGAAAAAGAAACTGCAGGGCCTATGGGTCTCAGGTCCAACTCAGAAAGGCAGGGACAGGCAACACATAGCACTGGAAGTTAAATTCTATGGCGCTGACCCAAAGCAAAGTGAAACCTGCTATGAGAACTTACATATAGATTATGATGTACACTGCCCCCCCATCTAACAATACATTACCATTAAGTTTCCTATTTTCTCTTGTGCAGAATGGGCCAGGCCCAGGCACACCAGGAAACAGGTGGCAGACAAAGGGAACAGTGTTGGGCCAGCACACATCTCGCCTTCCTAGGAAAAGACCTCACCCTATGGAAAAGAACTAGGCTGTTACGTCCTAATCTCCCCTACTCCATTGTCATCATAAGCTAAATTGGTGACACTCAGACATTTGTGTTTCTCCCCACACAGCTCCAGATGCGTGGACATTATATATATCAAGATAAGCCCTTTGTGAGAGGTTTTTGATTTCCAGTATCTTCTGTGCAGGGTTTCTTTGGCTAGTATGCCCTTTGATGCCCTCAAAGGAACGCAGCAAAGGCAGCAAGCATCCATTTATAGGGGCTTTCTGCGTTTCTGGCTCTTCTCTAGCGAGTCTCTGAAATGCGCACGTGCCCCACTGGGATGACGTGGCTGGCCGTCCTCCTGAGAGTTTGCTTCGGCCATGTGTAGTGAAGCCCAGATTCCAAGACCCAGAAACCACTCATATCCCGCTCTTAGAGCTAACCAAAGACCCTGTGGCCATAACTGAGGGGTCCTGTGGCTAGTGCTGTGACAGCAGAAGTGGATATACTCCGGGGTGCCCCAAATATGCTTTCAGCAGGCCTGTATCTGTCACTGCCACCGTTACCAGTAACGATACTGTAGCCTCCAGCAAAGAATCAAAGGAGAAAGGCTGGGTTTCAGGCAATGTTTGTTGTCCCAAATCACAACGTGTCAAAGGGTCAGACCTCCTTGTGCTGGAGCAGTCTGATGTGCCTCCTTCGCTTCTTCCAATGGGGGCTGGCTGTGCCTCAGAACTGACATCAAAGTCGTCCTGGGGTCAGAGATAAATGCTTCTCTTCTTGGGGCAAAGAGCAGCAGGAATACTGAATGATCTTAGACAAGTCCCTTCCTGTCCCTAAGCTTCAGCTTCCTTATAAGCAAAGAGAGAGGAGCAGAGCAGGCTGACCTCAAAGGTCTTTCTCGTGGTGCACTGGCCGTCCCTAAACTCTAGCGCCAGGAAGAGGCGGGCGGGCGTGCCCCAGGGCGAGCGCGGTTACAGCCAGACGCAGCGGCCCCGCCCCGCAACCCGCGCCCCGCCCGCGCTCCGGTAGCCCAGCAGCCGGGAGGGCCCGGCTTCCGCCCTCCACGTTGTTGTTCCCGATTTGGGCCACGCCTCCTTGGCCTGGGATAGGGAGGGTTCGCTTTGACCGCTGCTGCCCCAGCCCTAGAACCGGAGGGTGGCTTCTGGGCTAGCACAGTCGAAGTCTCCACCCATATCAGATACGCGTGAACAAAGACAAAAATTTGGGGTAGGAAAGAGAAAGCCATAATTTGAAATGGGGGAGTGGTGAACAGTAGAGGGCTGGCTACCGCACGACTGCGGGATTCCCTTTAGGTGTCTCACCCTATGTTCACCCGGTTGCCCCATCCGAACCCTCTAACATGACCCAGTAGTTACTGGCCCTTTAAACTGAAGGCTGGCGGCGCGGGGTGTCCATGTGGAGCCGCTCCATGCCGTGTTGTCCTGCCCGCTCATTGGCCCGTGGCCTGGTGACGTAGCCTAATAGGATGCGAACGCACTGCGGGGGGAGGAACGGAGAGAAAACGCGGAACAGGATTACTAGTCCGCTCCCGCCGCCCTGTCTTTTGCAGCCGGCTGCCGTCAGCTCCGCCCCGGGGCGGATCCCGAGGGAATTGCGACAGCCTGGTGGATAGGGGATTTAGGTCACCGGTGGGTGGGACAGAGATCTAGGAGTCATGCCAGTCTCTAACATCATTAAGTTTCCCTGACCTGGTATATCCTTTTCTGGGCTAACTTACATTTTCAACCCTTCCTCCCCACCTGCCGGACAGTTTGTCGTGAATGACCCGAACGTGTACCCCAAGCTCAACTAGTGGCTTGCAAACAGGGGCGGGGGCGAGGTGGGAAAACGGAAATACGGACAGCAAACCCGGCGACATCTTCTCCCACCCTCCACCCAGGCCACGTGCGCGCGCGCTCCTTGTCTGTGATGGGCGGGGCCAGGACGCGCGCGACCCCGCCCCTCCCTTCTCGAGACGCCGCGGCCCTGCGGGCGGGGGCTCCGGTCCGGGCTTTGGCTGCGGCCCCGGTGTAGTAGCGGGGGCGGCGGCCGGGGGCAGCGCGGCTCCTTCCCTTGTTGTGTGTGTCGGTGCCTCCTCGCCATCTTGTTGCAAAGCCCTTTCTTGTCGGCGGGACTCTTGGGGGCCGCGGGGCGGGAGGCATCAGAAGGGAGCGAAAAAGGGAGGGGAAGGAGGGAGGCAGTGCTGCCTTTTTTTTGCATCAATTTTTTTCTATATTTGCAAATTTATATTTTGCAAATATTTTGAGAGACATTGATTTTTCTCCCCGTGCTTCCCCCCCCATTCTTTCGCTGCGCCGCCCAGCCCTGTCGCCCCCCGGAGGTGATCCCTCCCTCCTGCCCGCCCGCCAGCCTGACCTGTGCCTGGCTCGCGGGCCGCAGCCTCGGCCCCGGCGCGCCCCCGGCCGCTCTCGGCGCGATGAGCATAGAGACGCTACTGGAGGCGGCCCGCTTCCTGGAATGGCAAGCGCAGCAACAACAGAGAGCACGTGGTGAGCGGCAGGGCCGGGCCCCTGGGGCACGGGAAGGGGAGGCGAGTGACCCCGGCCCCTAAACGCGCGCGAGACCGCAGGCAGCACCTCCCTCCCCGGTGGACCTAGAAGCTGGGCTCTGCACAGCTCCCCAGAAGAGCCGCCACCTGGGAGGAGTAATGTGGGCAGTTAAAATAATTAATGAATTAATTAACATGCAGCGAGGGACCTGGCTCCTGCGGGCACAACCCCACCTGCTTAGAACCCTTGTGCCCCTTCTACGGGGGGCTTCTTTGGCGTGGGCCGGCGGCGGCCGCAGTAGCTCTGAAGATGTGAACCGGGGTAGGGTGAAGGATGGTGTTGCGTGGAGGTGGCAGACCCGCGTGTGCGTGCTTGTGTGCACGGGTGATGTGTGATGGTGCTTCGGGGGGAGCAGATGCACGGATGTGTACAAGGACGTGTGTACAGCACACGAGTGGGCGTGTGTGTAACAAAGTGGGGTGGGGTGGGGATTACTCTACGCCAAACAGCTCTCCGGCTTCCCCTGCCCCGGCTGGGGGGTGAGGGGGCCGCTCCCGGCAGGCAGATCTACGCGCCGCTTGGGGCGGAGGCGGCCTTTGCAGAATGAAATGACATCGCGTGTCTTATGATCCTGGCCAGCCCCGCCAGACCCCGCCTCCCAGAGTCGGTCCGGGTCGCGCGTCAGGGGTTTGGGTGAAAGCCCGGCTGATTGGGTGTCTGAGAAACGGTCGCTGGGTCGCTGGGGGCAGTCCCCGAGGCCCCCTCCCAGCGCCCTGCTTTAGCCGGTGTGGAATGTGGCGTGTCTGCGCGTTCCAAACCCGCTCAAGGCTGGAATGTTGCGTGTGCCTGCGTTCCAAGCCCGTTGGTTACACCGGGTGGTGACGTGGACGGGCCCCGCCCCCGACCACGTGCACGGGGGACACTCCCGCTGGGGACCGCTGGGCCGGCCCCTCCTCGAAGCCTAGCGCTCACCCGGGGGCGGGGCCTGGGCGGGGCTGGCAAGGGGCCTGCTCCGGGTTGGGCCCAGGCCGCTGGGCATCTCCCAGGGAGAGCTTTTTCCCTGGGAAAGTGGAGCTGCGTTTGGCTTTCGATTTTCACCTGGATATCCTGTATTTAATCCTGAGGCCAGGGAAACTCTCAGGCTGACGAGAGATTTAGAGTTCACATCCCCAAACCCTAAAAAACCATTCTCACCGGGCTTTCCTAGCTGTGTCCCCTGTCACACTGTGGAATGAGCTGGACTGAAAAGGGGCAAACTTTGGCGCGCCCTCACGAACATTTTAATGCCTATTCCCGCGCACCGTTGGTGTCTGTCCCTAGCTTCGGTGTGCTGTAGAAAGGAATGAAGGGAAAGACCTCTGCTTTCCCGTTTGCTTCTTGGGCCTCAGCCTTGGACCAGACCAGCGTGTATGCAGTTTCTGTGGACTCTTGTGCGTTCATTTAGCCCTCCCAGAACCTCTCTACCAGGTCTGTTGTGGTAAAGAGAGTGGTTCGTCCTCCTTTCCTTTCTCTCTGCCTATTGTTGCTTCAATGATGAGTCATGCAGGAGGTAGTAGTGTGTGTTACGGGCGCGCGCTAGTGCGCGCGCCTGCAGCTTGTGCGCTGTTGCGGCGGCGGCAGCAGCAGCAGCAGCAGCAGCGGCGGCGGCAGGAGGGCGGGCGGGCAGGGAGGAGGAATGGAGCGGAGCAGATCAGAGCAAAGCCTCGCCGGCTAGGGCGGGAACAGTCCGCAGGCCCAGCAGAACCGACCTACAGGCCTGTCAAGGTCAAGAGTCACTGGAGATAGTCAAGACCTAGATGCTTAGGTTTCACGGAATTAATGGGCTGGGATATCTGCTCCCTGCCCCTCCCCCCTGCCTTTGGGGTCCAGAGCAGGATCAAGCAGTGGCAGTGCTGGAGGTGACCCAGAATGTTCTGTGTGCATCCCCAGCAGTGAAGGAAGGACTGACTATGCACAAGGTTTGGAGAGACTAAGTCACCTGCTGGCACAATCAACACAATTAAAAAGTGCCAGGTGTGTTCCAGTTGTGTCTCAGGCACTGTGCTCCAGGTGAACCAGACCGAGACTGTCCTCTCTGGGGAGTCCTCAATCAATTCGTCCCACCTTACCTGAAGGCTGATGACCACACTGGGAAGGGAAGACGACCTCTACACCATGCTTCCCAACCTTGCTCAATTAAGCAGGCCCAGAGCAGCCTATAAAATGGAATGAGAAGATCCCAGAAACTGGGAAAATTTTCTCTGTCAAGCAGCAGGACAAAAAAAAAAAAGTCGCAGAACCCTGCCCCTCCCCCAAGTGGAGAGACCTGGAGACGGGGCAGATTGAGCCGCTCAGTGTGCTTCTTGGAGCTGGATCAGGGGATTGTAGGGGATGAGTGGGTGCTGGAAAGCCAAGATCCACTCCCAGAACTCATGTATACAGAGGGCCAGAGGCCAGGCTTGTTCCCAGCAATTTAATCTTTAGGATTTCCTCCTTTCTGTTACCCCTTGAAGTTCTGGCCTTTGACCTGAAGCAGGAAGACTGGGAGCAGTGAGGATGGGAAGCAAACCTGCTGACCAGAACTGCCCTCCTGGGCTAGTTACTTGTCGATTGCCTCAGAACAGGAGCCTTCTTGCTCGTGCTCCCTTTTCAACCTTAAGGGCAGGTTTCCTAGCCTGACCCAGACAGTTTGCTTACATAATGAACCTGAGAATGCATGTGCCTGTGAGCGTGTGTGAGAAAGAGAAGGGAAGAAAGGACAAGACCACCTTGGTGCTCAGCAGGAGGACCTGGCCCAAGCCCAGCATTCATTCAGATGACTTGAACTCAACTCTAGCTGGATTATCCAGATGCCTCCACCGCATCCTGCTCTGCATCTGCCTTATATGCAAAGTCTCTTGGTACACATGTAGAAAGGGAGGGTTCCTGTGTACTTTTGGGGTCACCCAGTGTGAACCCCTTAGCCACCAGCCCTGTGCCTACTGAGTTGCGAGACTACAGTAGCTTGGAAAGGTTTCAGGTCTCACAATGCTGTGGGCCCTGGGACACCTAGAACACCATGCTGAAATCTTTGGGAGCAGCATCTGGGTAGAGGCCAGGGAAAGTGTGGGGAGCATTCTTTTAACCTCAACACAGATTGCTATTGAAGGCAGCCCCAGCCACCACCTTTCAATGCACTGGAGAGGGTCCCCACTAGGTGGGGAGTGAGTCAGAGCTGGGGGGAAGCGGCAGGAAGCTCTATGAGCTGGTGGTGGCACAGGGCAACCTTCTCAAGGTTTATCATGCTGATCCAGGTGTGGTAGAGCTTGACCATTCACCTGAGTCCTTTTTGGCATCTGTAAGGTGTATCTTTCAGAGTCTGGAAGAAGATAGGGGACGAATCTGCCATCTTCTTGGTGAGCTTTAAATTTGCTTTAAGACAGGGTTGAAAAATAAATTTTATGGGGCTGCCTTCAGTTTGGATTCCTTCTGCCGGTGAAACATTTGTCTCAAGAGAGTGAAGGTTTGTAAGTCAACAAGTGGAGGTGGGTGCTGTCCTGGGTCTTGTCCTGGGAGTGGCAGTGGTCCGGGCTAGGCTCCAGAGGGGATCTGCCGGGACTCAGCAGACTTCTTTACTGGTGGCTTGGGGAGAGCTGCACAAGTGAGCTGGTTTTTCTCTGGGGCAGTAACATAAACCGGGGCTGGAGGGATGAGGCCTGGGAGAACAAGGTCTCCCCTGCTTGGAGCAGGCCTGTGGTCCCCTGGCAGATCCGTTTTTTGGGTTTTTTTTGCAAAGGGCAGGGGAGATAGGAAGAGGCCTGCTGAACTGGCAGCCCTGAGCTCAGGCTGCTGGGAAACCTCTGAGCACTTCCCCTCAACTCCCTCCTCTGACTCTTCCCCCATCTGAGGGGCTGGGCTAGGCCTACAGGCCTGCTGAGACTGTGTGTGTGTGTAGGACTTGTCTCAGTGGGGTGGTGTGTTTAAGGCCTGTCCGCCGGCCAGTGTGTCTGCTGTGTTAGTTTGTTAGTCAGGCACCGTGGTGAACGGGGACAGAAGAGGGTTGGTTGTCCAGCTCTTCAGAGGGCCCGAGACAGTGGCGGGAATGAGGAGGGACTGGGAAGCCCTCTCACCTCCCTGCTGGGTTTTGAGCAGATACACTGAAGGGAGTGATAGGTCAGGGTGGCCTGAGTCCTCTTTGAGGCTTTGAATGGCCTCATTTAAAGAGCCCAAGTTGCCTTTCTGGCTACCTCTTTTGAGTTTTTACTGCTGGTGGAGTTCAGAATGGGGTGAGGTTGGGGGAAGAGAAATTAGTCCTAACATGGGAGTCAAGAAGTTCCTTCTGGGCCATTTCCTCCCAAAGTGAAGGTAATCTCCCTCCCCCTCCTGCGACACGGGGCCCCTGTGAGGATCCAGAGTGGATGCGAGTGTGTGTGAGAAGAACAGCAGTGAGCTTATGCTGACATAGCAAGTGCAGAGCATTCGGCTATGTGTGGAGACTTGCTGTGTGATTCTCAGTAAGTCTCTCTGGCTTTCTGGGCTCATATATGGCATCCAGGAAAGGAAGGTACTGCTTGTCCTTACAGGGTGTTGGTACCTGTGGTGGAGGGCCTGCCACAGAAGTTAGGACCTGTCAGCACCCCTCCACTCTCACACATTGGTCCCAGGGCTCTTTCGTGGTCTGGTCTCTGACCAGCTCTGCAGCCCCCATAACTGCCCTTCCAGGCTCCTCGGCCGTGTGTTCCTGCCTTTTCTGAGCATCAGCCCCTCTCCCCTCACGCTGGAGCTGCACAGGTTGCCCAGCCTACAGTGTCCGCTCTGCTCTTGGTCTGCGCTCTCCATTACCAGGGCCAGGCCTGCTTTCCCAGTGCAGTCTGTTTCTTTTCTTTCTTTTTTTTTTTTTTTTTAGGGTTTTTTGAGACAGGGTCTCGCATTGTGGTTCAGGCTGGCCCTCAGCTCAGCCTCCAATGCACATCACAGCAATCCTCCTGCCTCTGCCTCCCGAGTTCTGGGATTACAGGCGTGAGCCACCATGCCCGGCACTGTGGTATGTGGTACTGGTTGCGGCTGGGCATGAGTCTCCATGCCCAGTATTGTTATGTGGTTACCGGGAATCAAACCCGGATCCTTGCGCCTGCGAGACAGGCACCGGAACCACTGAGCTATATCCCCGGCCCTGCAGTCTGTTTCTTGGGTGTGAACTTACCCAGTGCCTGGCTGGACGTGGTTTCGTATGTGCACTCTCCCAGGGCGGGCAGGGGCGTCACTGGGTAGGCACTGACAGATAGGTCAGAGGATGGCTTAGATTTGGAGATCTGGAGAAAACCAGCACTGTCGGCCCCCCTAAGACTCCCCCCCTTGTATTCTCTCTGCATAGAGGAGCAGGAGCGACTTCGCTTGGAGAGGGAGCGGGAGCAGGAGCAGAAGAAGGCCAGGCTGGCACATGTTCTGCCTGTGGAAGAACCCCGAATTGAGGCGCCACCTCTGCCCCTGTCTCCCCCAGCACCTCCGCCAGCACCCCCACCCCCGCTTAC